>QANZ01041285.1:58742-116029 GCA_003254925.1 Chamaecrista fasciculata | reverse complement strand
TCAATTTGGCGCACCGTTTCACCAAATGGCGTACCACTCCTTCTTCCCCATCTTCGTTTTCTCTCAATTTGGCGCACCGTTTCACCAAATGGCATACCACTCCTTCTTCCCCATCTTCGTTTTCTCTCAATTTAGCGCACCGTTTCACCAAATGGCATACCACTCCTTCTCCCCATCTTCGTTTTCTCTCTGCAATTCATTCAATCTCTATGCAATTCACAGACTTTACCAGAAAGGTAGCACGAAATGTTGCTCCACCATAATAAAAGGCACAATTTAGCTTCCGATAATTAACAGTCTGTTATACTTGTTTGATACTGGGTCTTATTTAATTTAATTTGGCGTTCAATGTCTTCCCAGTTGTCCCGTATACATCAGATCAGATTCGAAAAATGGAAGAATCAATCCGAATCCGCAAGGCATATAAACCTAAGGAGTTGGTTAAATGGGTAAGAATCGTTTGTGCTTTGTTCGAGCAATCACTTCCTCATTAGTTGAACTAAAGCTAATGTATTCAAATTAATGCGTTCAATTAAATTAATTAATGGATTGAAGGTTTCGCCGTTTAATTTCACGCTTCCTTTTAAGCTTCCCTGTGCTATTCGGTTGGCTAATGCGTCAATCAGAGTGGATTTTCCTGAACCACTAGCTCCCATAACAGCGAGAATCTCGCCGTCCCGAGCCTCGCCGGAGATATCATCAAGCAGAGTCTTGTTTTCCGGCGATCCGAGATGGTTTTTTCCCGACCTTGAAAACAGAGACGACGGAGGAAGAGAGAGAGAGAGGCGACGGGAGAGAGACGAGAGGGAGAGAAAACAAGAAAGTATGGCTGAAATATTAGTTTTAGTCCCAAATTATTTTAACAAATTAACAATTTAGCCCAATGTTGAGGTAAATGACTATTTTGTCCTTGTGATGAGTGATTGATTGTTTTAGAGTATAGGTAATTATAGGTATATGTATAGGGGTATAAGTGTAATTGAGTTTGTTTGATTATTTAAAAATCATGATTATAATTGAATCAGGAAAAAAACGTAAACGAACATGTTTATTATGATTATAATCAAAACAGATTATAATCAAAACGGAAACGAACTGGGCTTAAATTGTTTAAGAAGAAAAAGGGTTTTGGGCAGACGTATACCTTTTTAATAAAAAAGTTTGAATAAATTAATAACTTAGTTATGAAAAATTATTGAATTAATAACTCAACTTCTAAAAATTTGGAATATACCAAGTTATAAAAACCGGACCGGACATTCAACCGGTCGAGGTAGGGGTTCAAGGTTCAATGGTTCAATCGGGGTCGGACCGTTAGCAAATAAATAAATTAAAAATAATAAAAAAAAAGCTTAAAAATGATAAAATTCTAATTCCAATAATATAGATATAGTCAATTTTCATAATATTCATCAATATAATGTCATCAAATGAAATTTTATGATCACTTTCTCTATCAAATTTTGGTTCATAATCAACATTATCTAATATTTTACCCATAACTATTGAAAAAGACAAAAAAAATCAAAAAAGGAAAAAAAATGAAAAATCACATTATAAACGGTTCAACCGGTTTACCACCGGTTTTCCCGGTTCTTGAGCGATTCTTTGGCTGGCCGATTCTGGGAGTGACTCGGACCGACCTGGTGTCCGGTTCACGGTTCAACCGGTTGAACCGGCCGGTCCGGTCCGATTTTCATAACCATGGAATATACAGATTAGTATTTGAAACATTCCAAGAGTATATACTTTAATTTTTTTTATGAATTAAAAAATATTTTATTTGATTGTTTTAAGTTTTAAAGACTAAAGATTATATTTATGTAAGGTAGCTAGGAGATCAGATGATATCCAATCATACATTAATAAATGATTGAACGAGATAATAATATAAATTATTTGATTGTTTTAAGTTTTAAAGACTAAAGATTATATTTATGTAAGGTAGATAGGAGATGATATCCAATCATACATTAATAAATGACTGAACGATATAATAATATAAAAAGGTAGAATGTTGGGACACATCACTTCTTGATAGTTGGATTTTTCTTTTTTAATTTCAAAATTTACATAACACAGATCTAAGATTAAAAAAGAAATAAATCTATCATCGATTAAGTGTGACCCTCTTCATATCTAATTGACTAATTTAAATCATTTGTAGTGCATTATAGGTGAAGTGTAAAGAGACAAATAAATAATTAAAGAGAGAAACTGATAGAGATATAGGTCTGTGCACCACAAGATATTCGTGTTCATCTCACTGTAATTTTTTCATAAGAGAAAAACGGAGAGAGGACTAGAAAAATGCAGATTGTTTCATTAGTGCTCTGTCTTCATGATTACCCTCCCTGATGTGTGTAGTATATAATGGTTAAGGCTGTTTAGGAATGTTGGATAGCAAAAGCATTAGAAATAAACGATAGATATACTTTAATCAGAATTTAAGCAATATGGAAAATCTGAAATCATCAAATAACTTGTAGGATGCTAAGAAAAATGGAAATTTGAGGATAATCTACTAATTAATAATGAATTTAACCATAGCATTTAGCTAGTAAACAACTAGTTTTATTAGAATCAAACGACTAAATTAGGAGACTAGCATTCAGCACTTAAATAAAGAATGGTAGAAAATTTAATTTAGCAACATCAATAAACCAACCTAATTGTGTATATGTATATGTATATCTATACTATTAAATATTTGTGAGGAGTTTTTTAATTGGTCATAATTAATTTTATTATAAAATTTAAAAGAAAAATTAAAATTAATGGAGGGAGTTGAGTAACTTTTCACTACTTAATTGGTAAAAAAAACTCACTACTTCAAATAAAAAATTATTATTAAAATAAAATAAAATAATATATTATAGAAAAAATTATTAAAATATAATAAAATATTTTTTTAATTTCAAAATTTTAATAATTATTAAATTTAAATTAATCTTTACATATCTGTTAGGACATAATAAGCACACTAGTAAATGTGTATATATACAAGAGGGCTTTGCGTGCCAATTAATACTTATAAAGTTTAAAATAATTTAATATTAAAAATTATATAAATTGATATAAATGAAAAAATAAAAAAAAATTAATCTAATAATAAAAATAAAAGTTTATGCTTTTTTTAAAAATCGTCAATCATATATAATAGTATAGATATTGATATATGACGAATTGACGACAGAAAATGAAAGTGTAGGTAGTATGGAAGTAAATTAAGAAATATTAAAATAATAGAATAAATATTTTTGTTGGAAGTTTTACTCTCCGTATAAGACTTCTCAACTTAATAAAAAGTAATCACTCAGGCCAAAAAATAAAAATATAAAGTAATCACTACTTAAATCATAAGAAGTTTATTAATAAGTAAATGATGCATAGGGCGGGTGAAAATAGTTTTATAAGAACCGAAATAACACAGTGTTTGATAATAAGACATTTTATTGCTAAATATCAAGAAATGTAATAGTTGGAGTAACATTTATTCAAAGGTCTTTTTTTTATTATCCGCAGAGTACATAGTTTTTTTTTTATTTTTAATTTTTGTTTCCCTTCTCAATATTCCTTCAACTTGCAATCCCGGTATTGATATATATCATCCCCACGTTTGAGAAGCTGCATATACAATGAAAAGATGTCTATTAGTAAAAAAGAGAAATGACTTTGAAAGAACAATTATCACCAAAAGTAACTTTCTAATTATTTTTTTTATACTCACTTACTCTTTTAAATTACCTCATCCAAACATGGTCATAGGGAATAAAAAATTATAAATAAATAAAGTAAATTATAAAATATAAATATATAATATGCCGAGACCTCATCCAAACATGGTCATAGTGAATAAAGAATTATAAATAAATAAAGTAAATATAAAATATAAAAATATAATATGCCGAAGTATAAATTCGGTCCCTTATCAACTAAAAATGTTTAACCCTAATAATATAAATTAACTATAACTATACAACAACATAAAAGATATGAGACTAAAAAGGCAATAATAAAATTATGAGACTAAATTGAGATTTGAACAAAAGTTATGGGACCAAAAATACAGTTTGATCTATAAATAATTAACTAGGCCAAAGTTCTATTTTGATCCCTTATGTTTGCTCAAAGTTCCGGTTTGGTCCCTCAAGTTTTTTTCATTCCGTTTTGGTCCTTCATGTTTTCTCAAAGTTCCATTTTGGTCTTTTAAGTTTTTTTTGTTCCGTTTTGGTCTCTCAAGTTTCTAAGAAGTTCTATTTTGGTCCCTTAAATTTTCAAAAAATTTCACCACTAGTCCCTGAAATCTATTAAAATTGTCTATTTTTTTTCTTACGTTTTGATGTTATTATGTAAAAAATTATAACTTTTGGAAGATGAAAGTTTATTTTTCTTTTTTTTTTCAAAAAATATGAAAAATGCTAAGGGACTAACGGTAAAACGTTCTGGAAAGTTGATGGACCAAAATGGAATAAAAAAAAAAGATGAGAGACCAAAACGAAACTTTAAACAAACTTGAGAGGCCAAAATAGGACTTCGGTCAATTAAATATAAGTATACAAAAACACTCACCAGCTTGAGAAAGACTCCAATTGCTAGAGTCTTGTCCAATATGCCAAGAGAAATAGCCCAGCAATCCCTTCTGCTTAGCATAAGCAACCTTGGCAGAAATAGATTGAGTATCATCATAGCCATACCAATCTGATCCTTTTTGTGCATAATTGGTAACATATGTTGAATTATATGAAACCTGTGGTGCCACTGCTATAATATCCTTATACCTCACTGCCCCAACCCCAGGATTCGTGGCTTGTGCGAACAACCCACCATCATTAGGATTCGTCAATTTCCATTGATACCCATAAAACGGCAAACCCAATGCTAGTTTATTGGTTGGCAAACCCAATCCAATCCATTTCGAAACACCTTGGTCCACACTGAATGTGCCTTGTGGGTTTTTCAAAGGAGCAGGAGGCTGCGTTTTAGAAGGGTATGAATCTGGTATGAAAAGGTCATAAGTCATAATGTTGATCCAATCCAAGTTGTTTGTGATCTTTTGAGGTGGGTAATACTGCAATGGTGAAATCTGGTCTGATCCAGCCACTGCTGCTGTTAGCAGTAATGCTGAGTTTCCAGAGGAGTTTGATTCAGCAGCCACCGCGGTTCGCCACTCGCTGAGGAGTGAACCAAAGTTGGTTTTGTCAGTTGAATTAGATGGGTACTCCCAATCAAGGTCAAGCCCATCGAAATTGTTGTCTCTAGCTAGTTTTATTGAGGAATCAATGAAGGATTTGCGGGTGCTGGCTTGGCTAGCCATTTTAGAGAAATTTGCTGCCAAAGAAGGACCTTTTCCACCACCTATGGACAAGAAGGTTTTAATTGAAGGGTTGTTTTGCCGAACTGTTTGGGTGAATTTTGAGAAAATGGGTGCATTTGAAGAGGAAATTGTGACTTGGTAGGTGTTGGGATCAAGGTCTGCAAATGCACAAAAAAGGTGGGTGTAATAGGAGGCTTTGATGTTTGAAGGTGCGAGTCCACTATCTGAATACCAATACCCTCCTTTCACCACAGATTGTGAAGCAGAGAAGCTCAGTTGGAGGATCAAAATGAGAGTGGAAACCAAAAATGAAAAACTTTTGATGGGGTGAACCATTTTGAGGAATAATGAAATGGGTCTGATCCTTTGTTTTCCTAGCTTGATGGGTTTGGAGAAAGTTTGGATTTTGGATATTATATATAGGGTAAATTGCAATTTGGTACCCTGTGGTTAGGGGCGGTTCCCCTTTGGTACCCTGAAAGAAAAATTTTTGCATTGTGGTACCCCGTGGTTTGCTCCGTTAGCGATTTGGTACCCTGAGGTTTTTTTTAGTTAGTATTTAACGGCAAATGTTAGTTAAAATGTCAAAAATCTCCCAAAAAGTCTTCTCTTATGCGTTTAAGTCCTTTCCCTTTACTAAAAAGGATCAAAACATAAATAATTAATTATAAAAGGGTCTTTAGAATTCTAATATTATAGATTTTTCTCCTTTTCATAAGATTTCTTTTGAATAGGTCCTGATTTAATTACACTTTAATCCCTATATTCAACTACAATTTTCATTCAAGTACACTACAAACAAATCAAAACCCCCAAATTTTTCCAAAATCAAGACCCACAAATCAAAATCCTTCTAACAAAATCAACATCATCAACAACCAATTTCTTCGTACCCTAAGGAATCAAAATTCAAAATTAAGGAATTCAATTTCTTCCTTAAATTTTTAAAATTTGGCATAATTGGTCCGAATTTGAAACAATTTTCCCAAAAAAAAATAAATAAAAAGAACCCACCCAAATCGACTGTTCTTCTTCTCCAATCACAGAATCGTTCTTCTTCTCCTTCTTCCCTCACTACCGTGGGATAGATCCTCAAATCAAGTTCAATGGCGTTCATAACCTCTTCGACGGCGACTCCGACGTCGGATTGAAGCGATTCAGGTCCCTCGCCATTTTGTTTCTCCGGTCGAGATCGCGCTACAACGCCGCCGAGAGGGAATCTGATCATGGCGGCGCAACGGCCAAGCATTCCGCCGGTCTGAGCAGGAGTAGGTCGGCGAGGTGGTTTTTGTCGATGTTCAAGCCACCGAAGAGCAATCGGAAGGGAGGAGCAGAACAGGATTCTGAGTGCGCGATGGTTGAGGATGAGAGCGGAAGCGTAAATAGAAAGTCGGCGATGATGATGAAGTCAAGGTCGGTGGCGGATTCCGGTGGCGGCGTCAGAGAATTGAGAGGGACGAAGAAGTGGAAGGGATGGTATCGAAGAAGGAGAGCCAATTTGCGTGGGTTTTTGGTCAAAATTATTTTAAATTTTAATTTATTCATTTTTTCTTACATTTTAGTCCTATTATAAAAAGAAAGGACCTTAATTCAAAAAATAAAACTTTTGGAGAATGTAAACCAATTTTTTCTTTAGGTTAATGAAAAAATTGGATGGAAATTAAAGAGGGACTAGCAGTGAAATTTGTTGGAAAATTGAGGGATCAAAATAAAAGTTTATTTTTTTCTTTTTTTCAACGGAAAAATGGACAAAAAACTTTCGAGGGACCAATTATGCCAAATTTTGGAAAATTGAGGAAGAAATTGAATTCCTTAGTTTTGAATTTTGATTCCTTAGGGTATGAAGAAATTGGTTGTTGATGATGTTGATTTTGTTGTTGAGAGGGTTTTTGATTTGTGGGGCTTGATTTTGAAAAAATTTGGGGGTTTTGATTTGTTTGTAGTGTACTTGAATGAAAATTGTAGTTGAATATAGGGATTTTTTGATAAATCATAGATGCTCATTTGTCTTTTGAGGTTCTAAGGACTATTTTGATAAAGATCATAAACTTTTGGGATTAAAGTGTAATTAAATCAGGACCTATTCAAAAGAAATCTTATGAAAAGGAGAAAAATCTATAATATTAGAATTCTAAAGACCCTTTTATAATTAATTCTTTATGTTTTGATCCCTTTTAGTAAAGGGAAAGGACTTAAACGCATAAGAGAAGACTTTTTGGGAGATTTTTGACATTTTAACTAACATTTGCCGTTAAATCCTAACAGAAAAAAACCTCAGGGTACCAAATCGCTAACGGAGCAAACCACGGGGTACCACAATGCAAAAATTTTTCTTTCAGGGTACCAAAGGGGAACCGCCCCTAACCACAGGGTACCAAATTGCAATTTACCCTTATATATATCTTTACAGAGCAATCAATGCCATTAATTAATGTAGGCCTATCTATGTATGCCATGCAAGTCATTGTGTTTGAAAATTTTGCACTGTTGAAATTAAACTACTTTTATTAGATGAATTCGTGCTCGATCAAATTCTCTTGCACAGATTTTCCATGTCAACTCCACAAACACTTGGCATGAGCAGCAAGTCATTCAGATTTCATGGAATATGCTTATTCAAAATTTAGTTGCTAATGAATGGGATAGTATAGATAGAGTCCATGGTGAAGCCGCTAAAATTAATTGTTGCTGTGAAAAAAGTCTTGTTCTTGATCTTTACGGATGGAAATGGTTAACGTAGACATAATTTATTAATCTGAGTGGCAATATTTTCAAACTTGATGTCATGAATTGGCAAGATCATTCCACGTGAATTTCAAATTTGATGGCTTTGTCTTTGGCAAGGTATACAATATATTATCTATTGATTGGTACCTTTTTTTTTTGTCTTCCATCGAGGAGTTTGGGACACGTAATTAAGGGATAAAACGAGTAATGAGTTTGGTAGTAGTACATGCTTCGAAAAGCAAGAAAAAAAAAGGAACACGTACGACTTAAATTGAGGCCATAAAATGAAATGTTGCCTGTTTCGTTGGCAAAACGTAAAAGCATTTTAAAGGGTTTTTATTATTCTAGTACATAACATTTTGAGTTGTTATCCTAATTAACTAATTATTTTTCTTTTAATGAATTAACCTGTATTTAATTCCTAATTGGTATAAGCTAAATATGATTTGACAAGTCTGGCAAAAAAAATGATCTGACAAGTAGATCAACCCTAGGGTTCCTTGTTTATTCATTAGTCGTAGATTATTTTAGTTTAATTTCTTGTTTGTGCATCTTTTGATTTATGTTTCTCTCACATTTTTTTTTGGTCAATACTTTAATTTGGTCCCTAATATTCACCTTAAATTTTGATATGGTCTATATATTTTTTGTTCTGTTTTGATTTTAATGTTTTTCAATAGTCCTATTTTGGTCCCTAGCTAACTACTGAATATGGTTATACCTCTCTCGTTTCAAGTTCGAATGTGATGAAATTGAAACTACAAGTTGCTCTTAATGAATAATGAGTTCTTTCCCTTTCCAATTGGGACCGTAGGCAAACGAGGTTAAATCAAACCCAAAATTGGGCTCAAAAGCGAGTCTCTCGTTTAATGAAGATGGTCATATCTCTCTCGTCTCAAGTACGAATGCGATGAAATTAAAGTTACGAGTTACTCTTAATGAGTTCTTTTTCTATTCAGTTGGAGCCATCGACAAACGAGGTCAAATGGTAATCATAAATTTGGTATTTGTATTTTGACCAAATATACTTTTGGATTATTATTTGATCTCGTTTGTCGATATCTCCGAATGGACAGAGAAAAAACTCATCATGAGTAACTCATATCTTCGATTTCGTTATATTTGAAATTAAAATGAGAAAGATATGACCAACTTCATGAAACAATAAGCCCACTTTTGATCTTGATTTAACCTCATTTATCGATAATCCTATTTGGACAGAGAAAAAACTCGTCAAGAGTAACTTTTAGCTTCGATTTTATCGAATTCAAACTTAAAAACGAGAGAGATATGACCATATTCATTAGTCAGGGATAATCGGTTAACCTATTAAGAAATATTAGGGACTAAAATAGAACTATTGTGAAATATTAAGGACTAAAACAGATTAAAAAAAATTGGGATTAAAACAAATTTAAAGTAAATATTAGGAACCAAAACGGGGTATTATAAGACCTTTTATCTTTATTAATGTTCATGTTTACCCTTAACACCTACTACTCATCTAGTGTATGAAGTCTGAAGGTTAATTTCTTATTTATAAAATAAATAAAATATTTAATAAATTGTAATGACACATAAGATGACATGTCATCATTTAAAGGAGAAAATTGATAGATTGTAATGCCATGACCAATTTGAAACAAGTTGGATACATATGAAACCAATTGGAAAGGCCAAACTATTTTTACTACTCATAAATAGACCTGATCATGAGCCCTAAAGCCCGTCCGACCCGATTTACCTGGGCCGAAAAAATTGAAAAGGAGCCCGANGCCTCTCATCAGTCTAGTCTATACAGGGGCAAATAATCGATTAACAGGGGCAAATAATTAATTAGTTTGAGCATTTGTATAATTGATTAATAATTAATCACACAGTGTGTGATCATTTTGTTTCAACTTTCAATTATATAAAAAAGTTTGGCAAAAAAAAAAATTATATAAAAAAGCCCGCAATCAAGCCCGGTCCACATTTATAAAAAATGGGCCGAGCCCGGCCCGAATTAAAACGGGCTCGGGCCCGAGCTCGGGCCTAATTTTAGTTCGTTACTACCCCCTAAAGCCCGGCCCGTATTTTAGTGAGCCCGGCCCGCGATCAGGTCTACTCATAAAGTATATGGTGTCAGTTTAATTGTATCCTTAAAATTTTTTTTTTTTAAATTGTACCTCAATTTTTCATATTTGTGTCCATTATATTTTAAAATTGTAGGTATAATTGACAAAAAAAAAATTTGAGGTATAATTAGCTTACAAAACTTTGGGTTACAACTAAAGCTGACTTCTTACTTTGAGAATACTAAAAGTGTTTTTGCCCGATTTGAAATAAATAAAACAATTAGGACTAATTTGAAATTCATCTCATCTTTTTTTGGACCAATTTAAGTATTTAACCTTATTTTTAAAGGGATTTCCGAAAGAGTAAAATGAAAATGAGGTATATCGATAATTTATTAAAGTACCGTTTAACTAACACCAAAAGAAAATTGTAATCTCTCTCCAGTCTCCATGTTAGGTGCGTCTACCATTACTTCTGTGAGCTGTAGTTTGAGCTCTTCGTCTAAGCGCGTTCTCCCTTGCTCTTCCATGGCCTCGCTTTCCGCCCGAATTGCCATCGTCGGTGATGTGGTAATTTTCTCTCCCTCTTCGCGCTTTGCTTGATCATTAACATTTTCATTCATTTGCCAAATTGTAATTTTGGGTTTCCGATTGAAGCATGACTGTTGGAACTTGCAAGAAGATTCGAAAGCACTTCAATTATTGCAGGTACTCTTTTGTATTTTGCATCTCTAGGTTTCTTCATTTGTTAAAGCATCGAGTTATTTTTTTACCCCTTTGATTAATTCTGCCATTTCATGAACTTACACATTTGAGTTTAGGTTCAAACTGAAAAAAAAAGGATGTTTTTGGGGCTGGTTGATTTTAGTTGAAAGATTGCAAAATAAACTTATCTAGGAGGGAGAGGAGCCAACAGAGAATGTAGTAGTGCTATTAACTTGTTAATGTAAATGTTCAACTTTAATTGATCATGTGTGATTTTTATTTTATGCAGTGAGTTTCCTTTATATTAATTTTTCTTGAATTTAAATTCAATAAGCGTTTTATTGCGTATCTCGTCCTTCAGTCTAATATTCATCTGTATCGAACTGCAGCCGGATTTGGTGCTGTTTACAGGCAAGTTTCGTTGTTACAGCTGATCAATTTATCGCATTAGGATGAGTTTTTTTATGTATGTAAGTGCTTTTGCTTCCGCTTAGACTATTGTAAATTTGTAATTTCTGAGGAAAAGGAAAGAAACCAGAGGACATGTATGAAGAATTTTTGTCCATATTGTAGACTGACTGCCATGGAATTTTTCTGTTATACATATAAATGACTCAGAATACCTTGTTTTTATGATTATAATTTTTTGAAAGACAATGGGATAAGTCATGCCAGGTTTATATTCTTAATGTGCCTCCATTGTGTAATTGATAAGATCAATGATTATTTGTCTCTGTTATACAGCTAGTCCTTCTGTTATTGTTTTATCACTTTTCGATTATTTTGTATTGTCCTTTGGTAGGTGATTTTGGTGAGGAGAATGTAGATCTTGTTCGAAGTGTTGCAAATCTTGACTTTTCTAAAGCAGTTATTTTGGGAAACCATGATTCCTGGTATACTAAACAGTTTTCTGGAAGGTAAAGCTTACAAATTTTTCCTAGAACCAGTCTTCCCCCGACTCTTATGTAAATTTGGTTTGTGAAAGGTTTTTGTGTTAGTTTTTTTCCTTGAGAGCTAGTATTTATTTATTATTTTTAGAAAAAGAAAAAGGAAATATTCAATGTGTTGAACAACTCTCTCGTCCCCTCATCCTACAACCTACTACACAAATTAGTCCACCCAAGTCATTTTGTGGCTGCACACTTGTACATGGGAATATGTTGATTGATCACATAAGTTACTTTTAAATTTTTTTTGTATCTGGTATGTGTAAACTTTAAGTGCTGAATTTTTCTCTATGTTTAAACTAACTATTTTCTTTGAATGTTAGCAAGAAGGATGGAGTTCAGCTCCAACTAGAATGGTAAGCTTATTATCCATTCATTCTATTGATTTTGGAATTTGCTTCCCTCACCCACTAATATGATTCTATGCATATCCCTGATTCTATTTTCTTTCCTTTTTCACTAAATTTAATGTAAAATTTCATCTAAAGGTCAGCAATGTTTCTCCTATTTTTAGTAAAAGGTTCATCCTTAGACTGCTGTATGGTGGTCTTTGTCAGCACTTAGTTTCTTTCATCTTGAATAACTTTATTCACAATTTCTATGCTAGTAAAAGCTGATTGATTTATAGATATATAACTTGATTTTATCTAAAGAAGCATGCTATAGCTATGCTGCAAGTCCATATGCGGCAGATTTTGGTGAAAGTAATAAAAAGGGGAAGGTGGCTGGCCAGGCCTATCATTCTGCTTTAAGGTGATTGGGTTGGTTATCGAAAACTCAATTTCTGCTTGAAACTTTTTTAAGACACCAATTGTGAGTGCATGAAACTGCCTGGCTTTGTATTTGGAAGTTAACAAAGAATAAAGTTGACAGCTGGAAAGCATGTTTTTCTAATCTCTTTCCTACGTTCTAGACATGTGTAGAAAATTAAGTCTAGCAGTTGAATTGTCTTAGTTGTATAGGAAACATATTGATAACTGAATTTTGATATTCAGCCTTGGCGAGGAGCATGCGGCTTATCGATGTTCTGACTTTCCTTCGATAAAAGTGAGTGTTGTTGGGGGCAGACCATTTTCTTGTGGGGGAGATCAGTTATTCCGAAAAAAACTTCTATCTGCAAGGTGTGGTGTTGCAAAAGCAAATTGGGGCTCAGTTCTAGACTGCTCTTTAATTGCTTTTTCATGTAGCTCAAGTGCAATTTGTTTAATTTGAGGTTTCTATTAGATATGGAGTTGAAGACATGGATGGGAGTGCTAAGAGAATTTATAAAGCTGCTCTTGGAACACCGGAGGATCATTTCCTTATATTACTTGCTCATAATGGGCCAAAAGGTGCAACGGAGAAATAGTATCTGAAATTTGTTATCTGCTTCTGTGTTGTCACTTTGTTTAATCAAACATAAAAGAGATTGATGGATTTACACTTTGTGTAGGTCTTGGTTCTGATTTGAATGACATTTGTGGGAAAGATTGGGTATTTGGGGGTGGTGATCACGGTGATCCAGGTAATATATTCTACAGAGATTGACTCTTCTTAAAGATAAGCCCTCCTTTATCTTTGGCAGTCATAAACTTTAGTATGGGTAGATAGTTTGATTCATTGCAAAGGCTTTTATGGTCTATAGTCTATTCTTTTTAATTTCTATGTATCAAATTATATCAGTGATTCTGGCGGCCCTCTTTCATGTTGGTATAACTACTTGGTGCATTGTTATCTTTTTGACTTATTCCAAGGTATCTTGAATACCATGATATGTAAGTCCTTGTTAAGTATATGAAAAATGTAAGTTGCCATAAAAAGAACACAAATTGGTATTTGGTATTCTATAAAAGCTAACAAAGCTAAAAGATGGTGTTGATGCGATGCAATATCTTCATTTTTTTTATGGTATGAGGTTCCACGCAAAAGGATACCTATCTTGGACAGTATTTGAAATTTAGAATGACAGGGTCAATTAGATGGTGTCTAAAATGCTTCCTTAGTGCTATAATTAGAGAGTGAGAGCAACTGAGCGAGAATATAGGAGATAACATTATTGCTAACTTCATTATTATTTTTGTTTGACAGATCTGGCACATGCAATATCGTTGATGAAAGAGAACAACCAAATGTCTATTCCATTAGTCGTGTTTGGTCACATGCACAAAGAGCTGGCATATGGCAATGGCTTGAGAAAAATGATTGTTGTTGGCAGCGACAACACTATATACTTGAATGGGGCCATTGTTCCTAGGGTCAAAAGATTGCTTGATGAAGGCAATAGAAACTCGTCAGAAACTGAGAGTGCTCGTTCTTCACCCGAGGCTAATGGTACAAGACGAGCCTTCACAATGGTTGAGATCTCTGGAGGAAGAGTGGCTAAGATAGCAGAAACTTGGGTCTCAGTTGTGGAAGATAGGGCCATACTAGGAGAAGAGAACATCCTGTTTCAAGGCAGTTAGATTACATTTAGATTGTAAATTAAGGAGGAGAAGAGAATGGAGTGGGAGAGGTTTGTGATATCTTCCTCTTGTTTGAGAAGTTAAGAATTAGTTTTTAATCCTTCGTTAACCATTGATCTCCTCCATTGACAAATTCAAAATACATCAATTTAAGATATTTTAGAAGATCTAAACAAGGAGAAAGGCTATAATGATCTCCCCTTCAATCTCTTTCACTTCTTTTTCCTCTTAGTTGCCAAACATACCTCTAAAATAATGGAGGAGAAGGTTAAGTCCTCATATCGGTTCCCCTAGTTTAGTTAGTAGCATTTCTTTTAAAATATTTTAATTTGAAGTGTTTGGAATTAGTGAAGGAGAACGAGAGATTAAAATAACCTCTAAAATAATCTCATCGTCTTCCCTTCAATTTTCAAATTTGAGGGAATGTCCTGGAGCTCTTCCACTCCCTCTCCTTTCCCTCCAATATTGGCACATGCTACTATGAGATTTTAAATATTAGGAATTTGAATTGTCACATTTTCAATTTTCAGCATTTAAAATAATTTATTTGGATTAAAAAAATGAAGAATTTAAGTTACTACAATTTAAATCTTAGTAATTAAAATTTTTACTTAGGATAATGAATCTTAGAATTTGTTTGGTGAAGCTTCAAAATTAGGAATGGTGATTTTTTTTTTAAACCTTACTATAAAGTGTTACTATAATAAATAAAAAATTATATATATAAATAGATGTGTTGTGTGGACTAGTGGCGTTGTATTGTGTTTGTAAGATGTGATATGTTCAATCTATATATATGATTGTCAATTTTATGCTTTTGTAATTTTGTGTAAAAAAAGAAAGATAAAATAAGAATATACCAAATTCCACCTATTTAGATGAAATTGTAAATTTTGGCCAAAAAAAAAAAGATGAAATTGTAAATTTTATATAAAGATGTCTCAGAATTAGTAAATTACCAGAAAATGAATATTCAGCCAAACATAAAATCTTATTTTGAGGTAATTTAAATTTTTTTAAAAACTTATTTTCTCTCCTAAATTAACTTCATAAAAGTATAAAACAATATTGACACATGCTACCATGTAGAATTCACATATGCTTTTAATACTATGATTTCTTTTATCTAGATTAGGGAGATGACAATTTCGATGGTAAACAGGGTACCTTTTATAATATACTCCTTAAAAATGTTCTATATTTGTCTCGAACTAGTGAAAAATTAAAAAAAATATATCAAATGTCAAGTGATTATGAATATTATCTTTACTATTTCATATCACTTGAAATAAACAGGCAGTTAAAATACCTAATATTTAATATTTTATAATATAAATATCTTATTATTTTTTATATTTTATTTAATATTTTATATATTTTAAAATTAATTTATTTTAGTCAATAAATATTAAATATCAAATATCAGATCCAAATAGTTTTTTTAACTACAATATTATATCCTATATTTATTATTTTTAAGTATTTTAAATATCTGTTAAAAATTATATATGAAATAAAATACAAATTTTTCTAGTACATTAAGATATGAGTATTGAATAAAAATATAAGACAAATAGAAATGAATACAAACAGTAGCTAAAATATTAGATATGTTATCCGTTGCCAACTTTGATCCACATTGATGGTGTACTTCAAATTGAACAAGTCCAAAGTCCCCGAGAGATCAATGATTAATTCTCCGCAGATCTATGCTCTATTTAAGGGTCTGTCTTTGGCCAATTGGTTGCTACATACACAAAGTAGAATTCGAACCCCAACACTTATTTAAGCGACCTAATGAGGTTGACTACTGCTTCAAATTGAACTAGTCCCTTTTTGGTAGCAGGTTAATATTGTCCAAAAGAAAAAAAGTAGCTCGATGAATCTTTAGCCCAGACACCCCCATTTGCTCTTTTAAATAGGAATTGTCATCCTTCCGTACTCACATTTACAGTGAAATTTAATAAAAGTAAAATACAAAATTCTGAGACACGTTGATATCCCCTTGGATAAAATTTGAATCCACTATTGTGGCCATTGAGTATACTGACTATGTTATATTTCATATCTACACATTCTAATTGCCACCACACCTGGGGCTGATAAGCCTGGAGTTATAGAAGGTGTCAACACAAGACTTTGCCTAACCTGTTTGGTCCAAAAAGGATTTAATTATCTACACTTCTACAGTTCTACACCAATTGCTTGAGATTTATTTAGGATAATTGTTGAGTTGTGTCTTAATTACCATTAACCAGGTAACCTTCCTGCTCAAGGTACCAAAATGCACCTTCAGCTGCATGCTCCGCAGCATCCTTTTTCTTTGAATGAGGACTTCCAACACACTCCAAAATCATATCTGGAGCATCTTCTATTTCCAATGTCACCTTGTAAGTAAATCTTAGAGGAAAGCGAAAACAACGAGAAATATAAGAGAGTCAGCATCAGATGAGAATGAGCATGTTAAAGAATGTCTGCAAAATGATTAAATAAAAAAGAAAAAATAAAGGATCCAAAAGTTATATATAGAATCATGAGATTAACAGAGAAATACTATATACAAGATAGTAAAGCCTATATTTTTTAACTTCAAAATATGTTCATCTCAACCATATAAACGAAATGCTACAGCAAAACATTTGAACTCAGTCCATGCAGAGCATGATATGGACATGAAACAGATAAACAGAAAAGTTATACGTACAATGGCTCGACTATTGTAAGACAACAACTATAAACTTTTGTAAAAGAGAAATGCAATCTCTGGTGGGTTAATTTGATAAATTTACATGAAATTTGATTTAGATATCAACAAAGAAAAGAGAGTAGTGAGTGAAGACAATAATGCCTTAGTTATGTAGTTAGAAGAGGAAACAAACTCAAATTTCTCATCCAATAAAATACCAATAATGTAGTCCAAATAAAAAGAGATGATTGCAGGCAATCTATAATTTTATCTGACACATCATTCCCACTAGAGATATATTAATCCCTTAAAATATTAAATTTCGAATGAACTCATGAATACACAAATTTCAGCAAAATCAAACGAGACTACTAAATATTTCTTGATAAATGTTATAGTATGGATTATGGACTCACAACTTCAGGTGGTCTGGTCCCTCCTCTTTACAGCATTCAAATGAAGGAGGTTTCCAGCAATTGGCAGTACAGAATTCATACAATCGTGATCTTAATGTCGCTTTGATTGAACCTGAAACAGTACATTAACAGCATGATGCCAACTTTCAATATCTGACACCTTAAAGCTACTGTAGTTATTCCAATACCTGCTCTCTGTGAGTCGTTGTCACAATCACGATTTTCAGAGGTCTCACCGAGTTTCCCTATGACAGAAATGGATCGGAGCTGCTGGCTAATAGGTTTTGAACATGGGGAACGTATGTCAACAGCTTTATTATCACCTGTGAGACAACTTTCAGGAGTTTGGTTTTGGTCTTCCTTGTTCATTATAGACCTAATGATACTAGCCTCCGTTATATCGATAGGTTTTTCATCATAGCCAATAAGTTTGGCTTCCATCTTAGCTGTTGAGTTAAGAACTTCCTCCAAAGATTTTGACTTTGGTCTCCAGCCCTGAGACTGCACATTCCCACCCAAGATTACACAACCAAAATAAAATACAGGTAAAGGACAAAATTCAGATTGGTAGAAGGGAAACCAAAAATCATCTCAGACATGTATTCTAAACACACTAATAAAAGAAAGTCATACTTGCACAAGCATACAGGTTTTACCTTTAACTCTAAAAATACTTTTTGTGAAGCAATTCTAGCAGCGTCTTTTTGATTCATGCTGGTTCCTGAAGCAGTTGCACATACATCTTTCCCAGTCACTTTGACTTCAACTGAAAACATTCTGGCTCCTTTTGATTTCAGAAATTGCAACTCCAAATTATGTGATTGGCAAAGTTCTTGCAAATCCCTAATAGGACTTAGCTGCGAGCGTGATGAAAATTTCATAATTGGCTCCAATATTGAAGTCACAATCTGCCAAACACTGTTCAAATTGAAACCTGAATCAAGCAGAATGGCACCAACACACGACTCCACCAAGTCACCCAGGGCCTGAAGCAGACAATGAAATAAATTTAAACCTCAAAAAATTACTGATTCAAAATCAAGAATCAATGCAGAGCTTTAACAACCCTGTAGACTGCTTTCCCAGAACATCAAAGACCTCTCAATATTCCTATATGACTAATCATATTTCTAAAACTCAAATCAAATGAAAGAAAATAGAAAAAAATAGTTTTTAAACTAAAAAAGAATTTTACTAACGAAAAAAAAAAGTAGATTCAAAAGATTACATAAATAGAGGACAAGATATACTCTACAAACAAAACGAATAAACAGAAGAGAAACAGATTCCAATTCAATAAACCCTCCAGCCCCTTTTGAGATCCATGAGGAAACTTCACTAAAGAAACCATTAAAAGAAACCCACAAGGAAGACAAAAAGATGCCAAAAAAAGTCAGTTCATCAATTTCCTTGTTTAGCTTCCAAGTATGATGCCCCAATAGAACTTTGAAAAACCTCATTTTGTAATTTCCTTCTCCCAGAATAAAATTCTTCTTTTATCTAAAAATAGAAACAAATAAAAAAAAAAACTTTGAAAAGGACAAGAAAGAGGAAATCTTATTCTCTTCATACATAGCTTTTTTTTCAAATAACTGTTTCCTTTTTTGGTTAATTTTATATATTTATACAAATAAATAAGTAAATAAAGGCATCTTGGTGATGTAGATCAGAGAAGGGTAATATATACCTTAGGACATTTTGGACCTTCATTAACACCAGTACGTTCTACAGATCTTTTAATGTAGTCCACATACTTATTTATTGCATCAGACAGGCCACTTGAATCACGTAAAAGAAAATTATGAAAATGTTTATCCACCGCAACATAGGCAAATGCCTTATTGTTCACAGACATTGATCTTAAATCTGTTAATTGACCAGGCTTTAGCTGTGGATAAGCTGAGTAAAGGTATGAAGTAATCAAATAATCCAAGAGAGCATCTCCAAGAAACTCCAATCGCTGCACAAAAATATCAAATATTACAAAAACTGAAAGAATATGGACTACATGATTATACTTCTCTGACAGCTATCAAATAGGGAAGAATAGTTTTTATAACAAGGAAGGGCTAACCTGATAACAGCCACCTCCGTGCTTATTGTAAGAGGGATGTACAAAAGCTTGGAGAAGGAGACCCTTGTGAACAAATTGATGTTTTAACTGTTCTTCAAGGAAAGGAATGTCCACTTCAGCGGTAAGAGGAATGTAACTCATACTTGCTCTGCAAATGTTGACCACCTGTGAGGCTTCAAAATTAACTTGGATGCCAAGATATGTAAGAAATGCACTTGCAGCTTTAAAGCCACTGTCAACTATAAATGCTCCAACAAGAGCTTCAACAACATCAGCAATTGTTTTTCTATGCAGCCAGTGGTGATTTTTATTGCAACGGACTCCAATCGATCTTCCTTGTCCCTGCTCCTTTAAACAAGAGTGAATGCTGTCTTCAGTTTCCTTGGTACAAGCTATTAGGCAAGGACGGCCTAATGCAAAGAACTGAGAGGGATCAAATGCCTGATCACGAATGTAGACCTGAAAAAAAAATGTGTACACTCTTCATTGGTTCATTTATAAAAAGCATTTCAATATTTGAATTAGTAAAGCATACCTAAGAAAAATTATAACAGGCATATTATTAACTGTCAAGTTACAAGGGAAAATTTAAAGTTTTTTATATTAAAAGTTCAATTAAAATGAAAATTTCCAAAATCCCCCCCCCCCTCCCCCCATTTTTTCTTTCTTCTTTCTACAAATTAAAGCTTCCCTTGGCCCAGAGGAAAATGAAGAACTCAAGGTGTATTCCAGACGTCCTAAAGTTGTAACTCAACAAGAGGATTGCCAAACTGACAATACCTCCATTACTTGGGTTCTCCAAACAAGTGGAAAAAAAAAAAGACTGCTAACCAAGAGAGGCTTTTGATTTCTGTGACTATCTAGAAAGCACACATTCTTAAATTAATATAAAATAAAGAATTGCAAAAAGCCATATAGGGGCCACAAAAATGATCCTCACTAGAGAGAATGACTTTTGAGAGTGTAATTTTACCTGCAGATTGTGCTTAATAGCTATCTTGAATAAACTGGAATTATTTACAACACTTGATCGCCTCCTTGTTAGGTCTCCTTCATGAAGGCTATCATTCATGAGAAAAAAATGGCGTGCAACAGCAAATTTAAGAAATGCATCACCAAGAATTTCAAGTCTTTCAAGTGAAAAGCGCTCCTGACAATTCTCAGTGGTGAGTGCCTCCAGAATCTATAAAATGATCACAAATTGTTAACATGACATTCATAATTGACATAAGAGCACTGCAATGAGCAATTTAAAGAATTGATTCACAAAATATATTACATATGACAAGGACTTACTCTATGGGCACTGACTTCATCTGCCTCTGGGAAGAAAGAACATAATAGGTACTTGAGTTCAATCGCAACCAGCAAGTTTCCAAGACGATGCATAATCGATGGTAATAAAGATATGGAACTACCAACATCTTTTGAAAAGCCTATAATTTTTAGTTGGCAGAGCTCAGGAGGCAAATCTTCAAAATATTCCTCCAGTTCGTGAGGTTCTGTTATTAAAAATTAAAAGCCAAAATTATTTCCAGAAGAATTTACAAAATATCGACATAAGAACAAAACCAACAAGCAAGTTTCATGACAATTGACGAATACTATCTTCATGATAATGCATAAGCATGAAGAAGTGCACAAATATCTAAGAAAGGTTTGGAAGAATGAAGTAATAAAGTGGAGATTAGGACTGGCGCATTAAGCCAGAATTTTTGGCAGATAATTCCACTCACATCTCTCTTATGAGGTAGAGTTTTCCCATTGGCTTCCCAGTGGGGGGTATACTAAGCTATTACTTATGTGCAATTATTTGTTGAGAAAATAGGAAGAGCAAAGGCTAAGGAGAAAAGGAAGGGACCAAACATAATATTCTTGACTTAATAACTATACAAAGACAAATCTTCCAATTTAAAGTAACAAATGTCCAGATTTCCTGAACAAAGACAAATCTCGCAATTGATACCAAACAATCTATTTCAAAGCAAAATAGCCAAATTTAAGTAACAAATGTCCAGATATATTATTTTCCCTAATCATAAACAGACGTCATGAGAAAGCACTGTATTCAGACTTCCAATTTAAAAAGCATGTCACTAGTATTAATACTTTTATGTCAGTTATGCACCTCTCTCCACATAAAAAATTTCAATTTTAGAGAATGATGTTTCCACTAATTTTGAATGAAAAAACTGAAAAGGACTTCAAAGCATGGGTGAAAACAAAACCAGAGGGTAGCACGTGTTGGCTGTTATAAGTTTTTCTAGAAGAATTTAGCTAGGGAAGGTTCAATAAAAAGGAGGGTCGAGGAAAGGCATATATGTAGAATAATTCTAGAGTGGTTTGGTGGGAGATAACCAGCACATTCAAGGCTTAGCATTGTTTTTATATTTTCTGCATTTAGACCCTATTTCTTGTTTGTTATTTTCCTCTAATTCTGATGCTGTATTTTTCAGTTTTCTAAGAGCAACTCTACATGATTGCTCTTTTTGCTGGCTTTTTCTCTGTTATAAAATGATATATTTCACATGTTTTCTTGAGTTCAGTTTGGGTTCTCTCAAAGCAGTTCTAGATTTCCAACTAAAATTCGCATGAAAAAACAGTGCCCCATTGGAGCAAGAAATGAGGCAATCAAGAGTCAAGATCCAATTTAATCATACCATAGTTGAGAATAAACGTTGAAGGTTTTATAACTGTATTCCAAAAAGCCAGAAATGACAAAAGAGAACAATACTACAGAAATCAAAATAGAGAATAAATCCATGCATATATTTAACCATGTACCTCTATCCTCCTGCTTTCGGTTGTGAAGCAAGTTATGCAAATTGAATAGTGGCTTTGCATGGAGAAGTGGTTGCTCAGGATATTTAAGATGAATGGAAAACCTGACATCCAATGATATATGATTCTTTTACAAAAGCACGAGTATAAGAATACCAAATGTATAGTCACACTTTTTTATCTACAATTCTATCAGTTAATCAAAATCTTCAAAGAGCTTCTTTAACTAAAAACATATCATGAACAATGAGGTAAGAGGATGTAATGAATAGAATAAAATGAAGAAACAGATTTAATGTGTAGATACCTACTTGTCAATCAAGTGATCCACATATGTTAAGTTTCCTGAATCTTTATATGGACTCAATCCATTCTTTCCGTGAACAACATTAGTAACAAAATAAAACAGCTTCTTATGTGGGGCATATACTAAGCTATTCTCAACTTCTCTTGAACTTCTGTAACCATCAGCCAGTTGCAGATTAACATGTGTAAGACATAGTTCCAGATTTACAGTCTCTTCTGGCTGTCTGAAAATTGGTGAAGAAAGACATCTCCTCACAGTCTTCCAATCTACTGTCATAATAGTATTTTCATTGTCTAGAAATATGACTGGAAGCAAGAGATAGAAGGAGGATGATGTGCTTGACTGGAGGTCATCATTCTTACCCAAGGGTACAAATTCAGAAACAAATTCAGATCGGTCAAGAATAATTTTCAGGAACATCTCCTGAAATTGTTGTGCCATCTTAATCTGCACATTGGAAAAGTTAAATACATGAATCCTGTGAGCTAGATGTTGAAAAATGTATTTTTCTCTCTCATTCTCTGAACAAGATATACTGCTATTAAATATACATATGATCTCCTATCCTATATTCAAAGCAAAACAATTCAAAGTTAAATAGCTAGAAATCAAGAATTTAATCAAATCTAGTTTCCTGCAAATCCTTTCAATAAAGACATTTATATTTAGAGCTTATAAATGCTAAAAAATCATGTATAGATTTCCAACACTCCCCCTCAAGCTAGGGAATAAATATTTTCCAACCTAGGTTGCTGAGTCTGACAGACCCTTATTTAATATATCAGCCAACTTTCTGTAGAAACATAGGGTGTGTGCACAAGGCCACTGTCAAGCTTCTTTATTATAAAATGTCTATTCACTTCAACATGCATGTCTTTATCATGCTGGACTGGGATGTGGGCAATGTTGATTATTGATTTGTTATCACAATCAAGTCATCTAAAATAATCTTATGCCATAGTAAAAGCCCACACTATCCTATCTCCTGAATTGTCTCAAAGATTATCAATATTTAAATTTGTATTTGAACCCATCTCCCAAATTGTCTAAGATTATTTCAATTTAAATTTAATTCTCCCAGTATTCCAGGAGTTGTTACAAATCTTTTTAAATGTTATCCTCCATTATTTTATTCCCCATTCTTCAAAAAGGGTATTAGTTCTACTCTTTTGATCTCAATAAATATTTGGTGTCAATTGATGTGGTCATTTCAATTAATACACGATTCTTTTCCTCACTACTGACCTCTACAGGTCCAGAGGAAGAAGAGAAATTGCTTATTTATAAGGTCAACCCTTGAAGTTCAGTTAGTACACAATCATGAAAGTTCAGCTATGACGCAACCAGATTAATCAGAAATTTGTTCCTCTCATTTTGAACAGTCAAATTTTCTTCAAGTTCTGACAAATCCGCCAATTATTCAAGAATATTCTCTCAAAGGCAATAGACCAATGATACATATCCTGCACCATCCCCTTTGTCATCTAATGACTAATCCTCTACCACATGAGCTGGATTTGTCAATCAGTCTCTGTCAAGGTAAATGCTGAGTGCTGACTTATCTCATTGCTAATTTTGTTTCATATGACCACTTGTCTTCATATAGTTTTTTAATTGCCTCTGTAGATTCTATTTCTATACCCAAGATAGTGAATGGCCTCTTTCTCGTCTAAGTGGTTTGCTGCAATGCTTGAGGAGATACACGCTTTAGATGAAAATAAGACTTGGGATCTGGTGAATTTACCTAAAGGAAAGAAATCTGTAAATGGGTCTTTGCCATAAAAGTAGACCTAGATGGCTCTGTGGCTTGACTCAAAGATCAACTAGAGGCAAAAGGATCTGTACATACTTATGGAGTGGATTACTCAAATACATTCTCCCCTTTGCAAAGTTGACTTCTGTTCATCTATTCATATTACAAGCAGCTTCTAAAAATTAATCTTTAGTGTAGTTTGATATCAAGAATGCATTTCTTCACGGTGACCTCTAAGATGTGTATATGGGGCAACGACCTAGGTTCGTTGCTAGGGGTGGGGGGTGGGGGTGTGTGTTTACAAGAAGGTCATATGACAAAATTTTAATATGGTTTGAAGCAAAGCCCTTGTGCTTGGTTTGACAAGTTCAGTGAAGTAGCAAGAGAGTTTGGGCTAAAGCAAAGCAAGTTTGATCATTAAGTATTCCGCGAACAATCAATGGTGGGCATCGTTCTACTTTTTGCATTTGTTGACAATAATGATTATGTTGAAATCTCTTCAAACAAGACAATTCTACATACCAAGTTTCACACAGAAGACTTGGGTCAACTGAAATATTTATTGGGAGTATTAGTAATGAGAAGTGAGAAGGGAATCTATTTTTTCAAAGAAAGTATGTCCTTGATAACTTAAAGAAACAAGAAAAATGGGAGCAAAGCAATATAGTACTCTAGTAGTTCCCAATGCTCATCCTGCGAAAGATGATGGTGATCCATTTGATGATCTAGATAGGGACAAAAGGTTACTTGGAAAGCTAAACTATCTCACGTAAACTCAACAAACCGATCAATGAATCTAACCAAAATTAGACAGCTAGAAATGAATCTAATGACATATGATTTTGTACAAATCCTATCAACAAAGACTTATTTCATATAATAAATGCTAAATAATCATGTGCCAAATTTTCTTTTTTTAATAATAAAGTGTCATTTACCTCAGTTTTGTCAAATTTGGTAATTCCAAATGGAACAAATTGTGTCATCACAGTTCTACCATGAGCAAGATGAAGATCAAGTTCCATGTTCTCAGCCTCTACAGGAAGGGAAGTCAAGATGAACATACCAAACTCTTTATAAATCCGATCCTTCGGAGAGGGTTGAAATTTTAAGAAGTAAGAGTAAAGATGGATAATGTTATCTTTGTTTATCCATGCTTGACTAAAGGCAGAAGGAACAAGCATCTCATGTAATTCTCCTCGTGAATCATCGTCATCTGTGCGTATTGGAAAGTGATATAGACAACACAATCTGATGTTAAGCATAAGTTGATAGTAATCAAGAAAACAATAATAAGAAGAAACAAGCCCTTCCAGGCACCCCACCCCCATGAAAAAAAAATAAAAAAAAGGAAAGAATAGAACGTCCACAGACAGATTTTTAAGAAAATCCATCCTCTTCCAAAATGCAAGGATAAAAGTAACTTCAACATGAAAATGAGCAAATGAGCAAAACAGAAACTGTGCTGGATTAGTTATTCTTCTTAATAAGCTTCGTGATGTGCACAATGATATGTCAAAATTTAATATAAACAGTCTTCATAGATCATAGAATTGGAAAATCAAATGAACTTGCAAGCATTTTCTATTTTCAATGTCGTCTCATGTATGGTTGATTTTGGGTGGGATTGTAAGTGGATCACAATTTTGTAAGCAAGATCAGAGAATCATCTAGTAAGTTCATACAATCACACTTATCTCATAAATATCTCCTATTTATCTATTTTTCAACAAATTCCAAAAGCAGATAATATCATGGAAGATGATGATAAACTAAATATTTCAAGTTTTATATAAAAATATTTAACTTGGGTAACTCAGGGATTTTCTTTCCACATGAGATATTGTAACATTTGTAACTCATTTGTTTTTTAATTTTACTTTAAAAAAAAAAAAAAGAAGAAATCTAGTGTGACTTTTCTAAATTTATACTAATTCAAAAATCTTATGCAACTAAATTTTATTATCTATATCTTTTATCACGCGTGATAAAATCTCACAATCCTTGATTTGGTCTCACCCTCCTCTAATCTAAGTAAGATTTCAACCGCATTGCTTCATACTACCAATGACAAAGAAAGTGAGAGGAAAAAAGGCAGCCGCGGAAACTAGAACATCGTATACACCTGAATCAGAACCGTCTGAAACCAGCTCCTCTGGGTTTCTATCATCTTGCTTTGGCAAGAGACAATCAGTCAAGGCACCTAACTTATGCAATTCCTCAATTGCTTTCAAACAAGCATCCCTCTTAGCAGCTTCCATAGAAAAATGGGGTGCACCAGCAATTTGATGTATGGGAGCATTAGAGGGCAACTTTATATGACAGACAGTTCCCCCTAAATTGTCAAAATAAAAAAAATTTGGCTTGGGGTCAAAGTACCTGAAAATATAAGTTATCATATATCAGTCAGAGCAAGATGTGAATTGAATTTTCATGTACAGTAGGTGGATGAGTAAATATTTTAGATTGAAGAATAGATCAATTAGAATAAACCCATACTCATCATGCGGAAGCTTGGAACAATACTGATGAAGCAATGAGATACTATATCCAGAACTAACAGAAGCACCTGATGAATTAACTTTGTAAATTCTTTCTTCAGGGGTGATAAACGTTTCGCTGGACGTGCGGAAAGCAATCTCCATATTCATTCTTTCTTCATCATTCTTAAAACCTTCAATTAAATCCATATCCTTCATGTTGCCACTGCAATATCAAGAAGATTCCAAAAATAACCAAACAGGAGGATTTGAACAAAGTAAGAACTTCTTGCATGAGTATTATGGTAAGGTCACCTATCCACCAAAAACACATATTCTGACTGAGGCATACGTGCACGACCTCTTGACTGTATAAAGCTTGCAACAGTTTCTGGAAGATCAAATCGTATGACAAGGCAACAAGTCTGAATATCAAGTCCTTCTTCACCCACTTTGGTTGCAACCAACAAATTTGACTGTTAACACAGTGAATCAAATAGGCATGTTATCAGTTATTGTATATCAGCTCTTTCGAAAAGTAGGCTTCATTATATATATTTGAGTTATCATCATAATTATCTTTACTCTTAATCCTCATTTAAGGATCTCAAACACCTTACTACCAGTGTGCGGGAAAACACATGCAATGAAATTAAACTAGATACATTTCACTAAATCTTGGTGGCTCCCAGCTCTATGGTGATACTTTTTCAAGTTGCAGAGTAAAAAAAAAATTCTCATTATCTGATTCAATTTTTAAGATTAAGAAAAAATGTAAAATAATTACACCTACCTGATATAATTGAACAAAGTAGGAAATAAAACATATCTAAACATATTCCTAATAAACCAACCCATTAACTTAGAAATAAAAAATAAAACTATCTAAAGTCAATAGGAATACCAACAAAGCATTTTCCCTGTTTTCACACCTCAAACTCAAATACCGGCAGCTAATTGCTTTAAACTAAAAGCTTGGTTTTACGATTTTTGGAGTTGGCTATTGATATGAGCCTAGGTAGAACAACAAAAATAGAAAAACCACAAGTGCAAGAAATGAGAGATATCTAAATTGTTCTTGCCTCACAATTACTCAGCTAGGATACATGAATTATATGAGAATACGGGTAACTAAGAAGCAAGTGACTCTAACATAGAAGCACTAACAATAACAAAAAATAACAAACACAAAGAAAATAAACAATGGCAGAAAAATAAGTGGAAGGCAGGACCGTTGCATCTATCCATTAAAACATATAAACTGAAGATATGCCCAGCAGTTGCAGTAGGGAGACTGTGGGCAGTTGTTTATCTTGGGATTTTTCTTCTGGAGTGAGAATGGGCTTGTTGGGATGGCAAATGATAGATGGTTCCATATCAACTATATCCTACTCTCAAGAGTTTACTAAGCTCAAGACTATGATGATAGAGGAAAAACAGAACAGAAGTATTCAGATTTCATGCTCTTATCAAATGAATTAAGTATCTCTAAAAACTAACCATGCAACTAGAGTTCATAGAAGTTTTATCCTTAAGAATCACTTACATCATATCTAACATTGGATAATAAAGAGATAAATTAAATTTTGAAAAAGAACAGAAAGAAACAAATTAAGAAAAGATAACTCATGGAAATTGAAAAAAAATTCAGATTAATCCTATATTTGTATAAATAATTAGTCATATGACAGAATATTGTAAGATAATGAACGAGTCATTCATAACATACCAATAAAACTAAACTCATTTCCTCTCAAATGAAACCCAAACCAAATATCATAAAATCTTGGACGCTTTGGGCTTTTTTTCCAAGGGGAAAAAAGAAGACTAACAATTTAATGACCATTAGTTCCTATGGAAAGAATGTCAATAAATAATAATAAAATTTGTAAATTTTAAGTACTACCTCTCCTGACCGAAACTTCTCAAGGATGACGTTCATGGTCTTCCGTGACATACTCTTCAGTCCAGCATGAACTCCAACCAGAAAATCACTTCTCCAAACTGCTAGAATTTTGAGCCGTTGAAGTATGTAGGACAGGGATCTTGCAGTAACAATTCTATTAACAAACACTATGCATTTCATATCTTGTTGTGGCCTGACATACGAAGAAAATCTAAAGTTAGCTACATATATTAGTCTCACATCATGACCAAGTCATGGAATAGTAACATAAATATGTGTAATGAGAAAAAAGTATCAAAGAGTGGCTGAAACAGCATAATTATGTGAAGGTGAAAAGCACTTGACTACTACCAACCTAAATGAGGACAGTATCCCAATAAGACGGAGAAGTTTTCTTGAGAAAAAAGGCTGTTTTAATATTTCCAAAGACGATAGATCAGGTATGCTGTCACCTACAGCTCCACAAACAAAGAACAGCAGGGATCAGTTGCATTAAAATGAAGCATCTATCATAAAGGACTCTGTTGAACGTGTGAGAACACATTAAAATATTGGAGAAAATAATCATAGCAAGAAGAATGATAAAAGTTCATGCAAAACCAAAAACTTGACGTCTAGTTGCACTACAGATGAAGCCTGGACTATAATGGGACTTTGTCAAAACATAAGATAAAATATTAACGTATTTGAGAAAATAATATATGTTGAAGAAATGTTTTCACGAAAAATGAAAGTCAATATAACAGTGTATACAATAAGCAATAATATATAGAAGTAACACACAGAAGACTCCAATAACAGTAATACTGCAACTAAACAAACTAGAAGAAAAAGTAAGTACCTTTCATGCATTCAGAAGTAAGGAACTCAGCCACCCGTGCAAGATATTTATCACAAAAAGAATCATCACTTGAATTTCCTTCCACCTCCACTAATTCATGCCTCTCCCGGTGATCACCAGTTAAAAGAATGCGACTAGCCTTGCATTGTGAATATGAAGATTATAGACAAAATGAGGATAAAAAACAAGACAGCAATTGAAGAAAATAAACATCAGAAACAGTAAATTAATCAAGGCACATTGTAGTTAACCAAATACTTTATTTATATTTTTAATAGTCATGCTTTGTTCATTTCAGGATGTAAAACTCAGTATAATAAGAATTTTCTCTTAATATTATTCTCAAAACAACATACAAATTTATACAAGAATAAGAGAACATATGAGTTTGGTTCGTGCAAGAAAAATAGGGTTGGATGCAATATGTAGTACAGCATTACTATCACACCATAATTTCGCAGGTAGCGAAGTCTTCAATCCAACTTCTCCCAAGTCCTAAAAGTTGTTTGTATTCACACAACCTCACTAGTTGTCTGAGCCACAACCATGTACACAAATTCTGCACTTGAACAAGAAACTACATTCTGCTTCTTACTTTTCCATGAAATTGAGTTACCTCCCACAAACACAATATCTAGTTGTAGATCTCCTATCTACCTTGGACCCTGCCAAAACTGCATCAGAAAAGCACTCAATATTAGTGCGCCCATTATTTCCATATAAGACCACGTCTCGAAGCACCTTTCATATAACCAAGAATTTGATCCAATACTTCCCAATGCTTGATTGTTGGACAAGATATAAACTAATTGACAATGCTAACCGAATAAGCAATGTCAAGGTGAGTAACAATGAGGTAATTCAATTTCCCGACTAGTCTTCTATACTTGTCAAGGTCTTCAAATGGTTCACTGTCATTCTGCAAGAGTTGCAAGCCTGGGGTCATTGGCATGTGGCAAGACTTAGCTCCTAACTTTCTTGTTTTCACTAATAGGTCAAGAACATACTTTCTATGTGTAATTAGAGAAGAAATACTGAAATATTATATATATTACTCACAAAATAGAACTTATATATACAAGATTAGGGCTCTATATTAGGAATAGTAATCCCTTGATACTAGCTATAATCTAATACCTAGAAATCTGACTAATTGATTAACCCTAGTCAACTATACTAATTATGTGCAATCCTTACGGTTGAGAAACATAAATTAGATGATCAATTAGTCAATCTCATTTATCAAGTTAGTTGGCCAGTATGGTTCTTATATTAATTATAAGTGGTTGAGTAGTTGAATATTAAATGTATTAGGTTCCTTCTTTGTGTATTTATATGCATTCTCCATTGTAGTATCAATTCAAAATTATTCAATGAATTATATTTTCAACACTTACAATCCTTAATTCTATGAGATAAGAAAATACCTTTCTTTCTCCTTGTGATTGCTACTCCCAAAAAGTACTTTAATGGCCCCAAGTATTTTGTCTAAAATTGGGGTTGAAGGAAAAATTTGAGTGAAGTAATGCCCGAATCATCATCTCCAATAATCAGTCATCTTCAAATCTTTATTCACCTTCAATCATTCGGCCACCTCTTCAATCAATGGATGCTAGGCCTTCAATTAAACATGTTTACGCTAGGCGACCACCACAACCTATGGATCCCAATCCAGTCTCATGCTCAAAGTACCATTTTAATTTCTAAACTTTTTTTTTGTCCCTAAACATTTTTTAGGGTCAATTGTATCCCTCAACTTTTACATTGCATTCAATGTTTAGGGAGAGAATGCTTATGTGACATTACATTTTGACAATTGACACTGAGCTAGCACATTTAAGGACAAAGTTGACAACACCACTAGAGTTTGGGGACCGTGTGAGGAAATTTCGTCCATTGAGCATAGAGAAAGCTCACACATTCTGTAGTTCCCAACTTTTTGCAAAGAATTAGTTTCTTCAATTGATTGGCTAGGATTCTTCATTTCGAGAGTCAACATGGATGCTACAGAAAAATTCATCAATTAAGGGCATATGGTGTTCAAGAAGGAACAGAAAGACCAGTTGGTCAAGGCTGCTATCGTGGCAATGATGGCAAAAGGGAGAGAGGTTTTTTCTAGGGGATACAGAACAACAATTATGATACAATAGATATGGGGAAAGATTCTATTTAACAACATAGATTACAAAAGGTTTAAACAAAAAAAAAAATAGACTCCTAGACTAGGTAGGAAACCCTATCCTAATAGAACACTAACTAACCCTAACACACACCCATCATTTGAGGGAAAAACAGAAATAACAAACAGAATAATCCTAAAACTAAATATACACAACAAAGCCTTCTCGATACAAAGGCCAGCAAGGACCAGGCCAGCATTTCACTCTCGCAGCTTCCAGGATTATCTCAAGTTAAGATCATTGAATTATGCCAAGTGTCCAACACCGCCTTTGTTTTCTATTGTCCTTTATTTTAACATCCACTATGTCCTAAATTTTAGCAGCCACTACCTTCTTGCATTTCGATTATTCTGATAGTTTCTTTAGGATGCTTTAGCTAGTTTCCATATTTATTGCACTTTCTGATGTACTGAGCATTATAAATGCTCCACCTATGTAATTATCATCCAAGAAATTATTCAGTCAATTCAGTATTTTTATGTGTTCAGGATCCTTACACATGTGGTTTACCACCCCAGCCTCTATCACTTTCTTCCAAACATTTTATCAAGGTCAAGATAGGTTTTTTTTTTTTACTCTTTCCTTGCCAATATGGTTGATGTATCATTCTGACTGAAATCACAATAAAACAAATTCATTCTGTATTGGTGCGTTCCCTTCTCACAAAGACCAGAAAGTATACAATATTTTACCAATTGCTAATAGAATATTACCATTTAGATACTATTGAACAAATTATTACTCAAGTCACCTTTTTCAGTACAACTAATTAAAGAACCAAGGATTACAATCAGACACAACAGTCTTACTTGCAATGCTCCATAAATGCCGAGATTCCCCAGACAGAAAATCACATTATCATGCATTCGATTCAGAAGCTTCTTTGTGTTCCTCCGTTTCAGGTGATCCCCAGTACTCCTTTTAATGGTTTCTATACACTGCTCACACATCAAAATGTAGTCATAACCATATACTATTTATAATGGTATACATCATTAAATCTGTCTGAAATGCGTACCTGACATTTAATCTCCCCTAGTTTGGCATAGTAACTCATGTACAGACTATTTGTCTCATTTGAAGTAGGTCCATAATCATATATCGTAACCTGAGGAGAGGCAACAAAATCATCCAATTCTTCCTTTTGTGTGACTGAGTACACCTACAAATCGAAAACAACAAACTGATCAACAGAAAACCAGCACTAAATCAGCTATTATTAACTAGCAATGTCCCTTTCTGCCATGATCCGACCAGTGGGATTCGCAGAGCTCTAAGACCAAGATCTTTTCAAATGGGGTGGTCAAGCCATATTTTTGCAAGTCTAAATAATATCAACTTCATTTAATAGCATGTGATTACCACAGTAAAGCTTCATGGTAAGTAAAAGAATTTTTACTCCAATGGAACAAACACTTGTTTCTTGAACAGTATAGAAGGCAACAATTTTTCAGAAAAAATATTTTGCCACCTTGAGATGATAGTTAACAATGTTAGTCATTAAACCTTATCATTTTCACCTCAGTTTACAATTTACAAAACCAACCTTGGAGTCAAGCATATGTTCAAGACTATTGATGCTTTTTGAAAGATTTCCTTCACAAGAAGCACCTGAAAAGTTACAACCCAAAGTTTAGAAATATAAATAAATAGGTCAATGATTTTTTCAACAGGAAAAATCTAGACTAAAACAATACAAAAAAAGAAGACAAGAAATCCCCCTCAAACAAAAGATAAGAGGAAAAAGAAAAATATAAGGCTCTTTAACTTGGTACTTTCAAATCCCAATCCCTAGTACCTCATAAATTCTCATTGTGATACATGCGCAGAATACTTCATAACTGAAATTGAGTCAGCAGCCAACTCTTATTTGGTTATGAACTTAAAAATAATATGAGTTGTTATCATACTTTACCGTGCTTCATTGTATCTTCCCCTTTATCTAATAACATCTTTTACCAAAGAAAAATGTTGATACAAAAGGCAAGGGGATGAAATATATGCTAAACAGGTTATAAGTTTAAAAACAGAGCAAATTGAGGCGTGAACAACTTAATGACCATATCTTTGAGCAAATGTACATGCCTCACCTTTTCCTACAACTGGAGAAGCAGTCATGCCAAATATGCGGGGCAGCTTTGTGGAATTAGATTTATAGAAAATCTACACAGTAAGCAAATTAACATTTGTAAGAAGCGGTTAAAAAAAAAGACATCATGGAAAGATATATGTAATTTTATATGAATTTGACTGTAAATGAAAGATACTTTCATGATTTCTGCATAAGGATGGTTGCTTTTGACTTGAGCATGATGGCATTCATCAAAAATTAAAAGTGCTATCATCTCCATTTTTATGAAACAGTGAGATAAGCTATGAAATAGGATCTGAGGGGTCATAACAAAAACCTGAAAAAGAAATAAAATCACAAAATAGATATAAACTTTAAAAGCAAGCAACTGTACAACATAAAAGAACAACTTAGAAAACACAATCACTTCTATATCATTTAATTAACAATTTCACCTCATATCGTTCAATCTCTTGTTCCCAGTCATGATGGGTTCTCAAGCGCCTTGAGCTCCCACAGTAAATTCCAACCTTAAAATTAGTAGACTCTTCTATGACACTTGCTTGCTGCAGATAATTTATGAATATTCTTCAGAACATGCAAAATATGAATGGCAACTATGTTTACAAAGTTCAGTTGGACATAAGAAATCTAAACATCAGAATTTCATAAAAAACAACTGCTCCTTACAAATTATCACAGCTCATGAGATCCATTATGCCATCAATCCTAGAATATAAAGCTTCATTATAGCAGTTTGGCAAGAATTCGAGACTGAGACTGTCAAGACTGTAAAGCTGACAATCTACAGTAAAATGGCAAGCTCTTCTACCTCATGTGGATTTCAAGTTGAGTTGAATAAAATAGAATTACAGTATAATATATCTCAGAAAAACTAACAGATACATGAAAGCTGCTCTAAGGCTTTCCAAAACTCTCAAACCGAAACAACCTAAGCTACAGCAACTGACCTGGTTAACTAAAGCCACTGTGGGGGCAAGAAAGACACATATGTTCTTCTCGGGCTTCTGTATCAAGTGTCTCATCTCGTGCATAAGCAGCACAGCAATGTGGGTCTTCCCACACCCTGTCCCCAGATACACAATTATATTTTCCTCCAAAGCTTTTTTGCACAACTCCAGCTGATAACTTTCAAAACGCATCAAATAACAACGCGTAAGATACACTGAATTGTAGAAGTATGGTGGTAAAAAAGCTTACTCTCAGATGAACGTTCACACATACAGAGAATCACAGGAAAAAAAAATTTAATGTTAAATAGCTCTATTGAGCAAAAGCTTTCTCTATAACTCCAATACTTGACAAATTATCGAAGCACAGAATAAATGACGTAAACACAAAATATCACCAAGAAAAATAACTAAACCCAGATACTCAGTTGAAACTAAACGGAAGTTAGTTGAAACATGGGCAAAATAAACACATACTTCCTAGCAATTTTCGTCGGATCTTTGCTCTCCTGACAGTCTCGAGTAACGGCCTGCGTCTGATTACTCATTCCATGGAGAGAAAGCGACCGAAAATGATCAGATAGAGTTGAAGAGGGCTCTAAGTCCGGAGAATCGGCTAGGCCGGAGACTTCACCGTCCGGCATTATCGGAGGTTTTGGACTCAGAAAGATGAAATGAAGCCTTTGCGGAACGAAGAACGATTAGGCGTTTGGCTTCTGGCTTCACGCCGAAAGCATGTGAAGGATTGTGATCACAATGTATGATGAAATGAAAATTGCAGAAGTTTGCGTGGGTTTCATATCTACCTTTGTCCTTTGAACTTTTAAAGGAGACGAGAAGCGTCGTAATTCATTGAGTGCGTCAAGCACCTATATATTGATTGACTACGCACAGTCTTCATTAGTCAGCATAGCAGTCACTACTTTTAGTACCTTCCTTGGCTTTTTCTTCTATTATTCCTTAGGCAACACGGAGGTATTGAATCATTTCAAGGGTCCCGGGTCGGGTTTTACCCATTTATGGCTCTATGTAAAAAAAAAATAATGGATGATAGAACAAACTAAGGTTATTAAAATCGGACCGGTCATTGAATCGGCCGAAGCAGCAGTTCAAGGTTCAATGGTTCAACTGGGATTCAACCGGGGTCGGACCGTTAATAATTAAATAAATAAAAAATAATATATTTAGTTTAATATAATAAAAATATATAATAAACTCTTTAAATTTAAGCTGAAATAAGTAAGAAAGTGATTAATTAGGAAGATAAAAAATCAAATTTTGAAGTAAAAACTATTAAATAACGTATTATTTTGAGTCTAAACATAATAAGAAACAAATTTCTTTAAAATAACATCATTTTAATCAAGAAAAAAAAATTAGAAAAAAACTGAACTGGTTCAACCTCAAAACCGGCCGGTTCAAGGCGGTTTTCCCAGTTTTTGACCGGTTCTCAGCTTTCTCGGTTTTGTGCTCAACTCGGACCGGACCACTGACCGGTTCGCGGTTCAACCGGTCCGACCGGCCGGTCTAGTCCGATTTTTATAACTCTGGAACAAAGTTTGAAAAATTAGTTGGATCCTAGATTGTTTTTTTTTGTTGCCAAGGTATTTCTTAGCTCGACAAGCTAAAGATTAATCCTCCGTAGATCTGTGTCGCTGGCCAATTAATTACTGCATACATGAGGCGAAATTTGAACCTCTAAATCCTAAATGGTTTTAGTTTTAAGTTCATTATTCTAAATATGATTGAATTAGGATGAAATTAATAAAAATTAAAGAGTAATTATATAAGGAGAGCGGTTACATTTTGTCGTTGGTCTCAAGATGTGTGTTAAAATTCAACGACTTAGAGGGCTGTAAATTTGAAAAATTAGGTAAATCTTAAATTGTTTTAATTTTAAGTTTATTATTCCAAATATGATTGGATCACAATGAAACTAATGATAATAAAAGGGCAATTATATAAAGATAGCAGTTACAATTGTTGTTGAATCATGAAATCTGGTCTTAAAATGTATGTTAAATTTAGGGTGTGTTTGGAAAATAAGTATGTAATGAAATGATGATTTTATGTAATGAAATTGTAATGAGAAAATTATATAATGAAAATGTAATGATAAATGGTGTTTGGATTGTTTGAGATGTAATGAAAAAAATAGGATGTGAAATTATGTAAAAGGGTATGTAATGATTGTAGTTGGTTGAAATAATTATATGGGTTTTTGAAAATTGTATAGGGGTAAAATTGGTAATTGATAATGAAATGAGATGGAAATAATGAAATGATGTTTTGACTTTTGGTTGTGGTTGTTATGAAATGAAATGTTAATGAAATTTTCTTGGAATTTGTGTTAAAGGTGAATATTTGTAATGAAGGTTGGAGTTGCTTTATGTAATGAAATGAAAGGACCAAAATGTAAATAACATGGAAATTTTAAAAACCTTTTATTTGGTCCAAGATTTTATATCGATTCAACGAATCGGTCCTTATGAAGTGAAATGTGTCTCTCAGCCCGTGAAAAATCACATTAATCAACGATGGGGTCTCTCTCTTAAATTCAATGACCAAAAAATAAATTTAGGGATCAAAATAGAATAATTTTTACAAATTCATGGACCAAATAATTTATCTTCAACTAAAAACAAATTATTATTTAGAATCTGATAAATAATTTCAACAGTATACCATATATTACAAAAATAAAATAATTATTTGAAAAAAAAATAATTTATTTGAAATATTACTGCTTTTTAATTTTTTTTTTTAAATTTTTACACTAAAAAAATAAATATTACCGTTTTTCCTATTACTAGATAAGGGACCAAAATATATATTTTTGGGGTATGAATTATATATTTTTTCCTATTATTGTTTTTGAATTTTGTTTTTATATTTTTTCATCACAAAAATATTACCCATATATATACTGGAGGAGGGAACAAAATGTATATTTTTGGGATCTAAATTATATATTTTATATCATGGACCAAAATGTAATAACATGGGTTGAATTATTTTATTTTAAATTTTGACACTAAAAAACATTACTAATATAATTTAAAAAATATAAGAAGGATTACCAATATTATCAAAAATTGTATATTTTGATTACTCACATATTGACTTGTTGAGTTTGTATAATTTCAAGGATTAAAATAACTTTTCATGTATATTAACATAAACTATATATAATATAATATATTTGTAAAATAAAATTTTTTATATATTATTATATTATATATATACGCATGATTTTTTGGCATATATATTATAATATATTATAATAATATAATATGTATATATATTTATTATAATTATAAAATATATATGTGTAAGAGAGAGAGGGGGGTTATATGAGTAAGAAAACAAATAGTAAGAAATGATGGATGGAAAGAGAAAGTTGTAAGTATAATAAATGAGGGTATTGAAAATTACCATTTTGCCAAATAATTTTTTTATATTTGTATTAGAGTATAGGTAATTATAGGTATTTGAGTAGGGGTATGTTAGTAATTAAGTATGAAAAAGTTAATGAAATGATGTTGTAATGAAGTAATATTTTTGTAATGAGTTTGTAATTGGTAAACAAATAATTGTGTTGCACTGTAACTCAAGTTATGTATTGAAAATAGAGATAATAAGTTTATAATGACTTTATAATTGGCAAACAAACACACCCTAATGACTTAGAAGGCGGTAAAGCAACCGCCTTTTTATATACTCGTTGTCGGTAATGAAATTATAGAATGGATTAGAATGCTTTTGCCTAATCATTCTTATAAATAGAGTTGAGATATAAAATTATTTAAATAAAGATCAAATTGTTATTTTGGTCTTAAATGTATGTCATAATATTTATTTTGGTCTTTTATATTTTAAAATAATTTTAAATGTTGACAAAATGTTATATTTTGGTCTCAAACTATTGAATATGACCAGATTTCAAGTTCGACGGTGAATAATTCAGAGTTATGTGTTGCTCTTAAAGAGTACTTTCTTTATCCAGTTGGGGTGATCAGCAAACAAGGTTAAATCGGTCTCGAAAGTAATGTACTTTTTGCGTTTGCTACACTGTCATCTCATCTCAGATGTCGTAGTATCTCAAATGTCATTGTGTGATACCATAGTATAAGATATTTGATATTTATAATATCAACGTTTGGTATGACAATAGTAGATATCATATATGTAAGATGCATATATTTGGTATTCTCTTGCGAATAATATCATTCTTCTTTGAATTTCCACGTTTACCCCTATCAGTGTAGTCAAGATCTAGATTTAGATCGTAAGATCTTACGATCTTGCAAGACAAGATCTAGTTAAATCAGGTGCAGGATCATTTTTGAGCAAGATCGTGGTAGGATCGCTATTTTGCTCGTAAGATCGTACGATTTCACTGATCCTATAGTTTTTTTTAGAAAAAAAAGGTCCAAAATATTGCTTTTGGGGACTTTTTTTGTTTTAGGGTCCAAAATGCTCCATTTTAAACACCAAAAAATTGAAAACTCTAAGTTTGTTGTTCAAATAGTGAGCTTAACTTGTAGTTCTTTTGGATATGAAGGTAATTGGAGTACTTTTGAGAGGGTAAAAAACTTTAAACATGACTTTTTTTTTTTTTACAAATCTTATTATTTTATTCTCTTTACCTAGTTAAGTTAATTATTTATAACCATTCTTTATTTAGGTTTATACGAAGAGAATGAATCGTAGATTCAAAAAAAGATAAACATGTTGGTCTATGTTATATTTAATCGAAAATTGAAAAGAAAAAGAATTATAAGGGAGCTTAACAACATTGGAGATTTTTTTTATGATGAATGGATCACTGAGAATAATGAAAAAAGAGATGAAGACATAAAATGAAGTAGAAGAAGAACCCTTTGAAGTTCAAGAAGTAGAAAATGTTGAACTTCATCGCACTGTTGATGATTTGGAGATTCCAGTGGATGAAATAGAAATGGGAGACATTGATGATGATGATTTTGATGTGTGATATATGCTTGGATGAACTTTTTGATAATAATGTTCTAAATTTATAATGTAACTCGTGGTTGTTGCCTTGTTTTTGTTAGTTTTTTATTGAACTTATGATAAACTTTTTAGACATCTTGATAATTAGCTAATTATATATTGAGACTATAAATTGATGACATTGGATAAAGATCTTGAGACATGTTATAAGATGAATTTATGACTTATGAATATTTATATATATATATATACATAGATAGATATTATTAATTGTTTATATAATTTATATAATATTTTTTTAAAGGAAATTCATAAGATCTTACGATCCTCGATTCGATCTATCTTATACCTCTTCCGATCTTGAGTAAGATCTCGATCTTGACTACATTGACCCCTATTAATATCTTAAAAACATATATTGATATTTTTAAAAATAAATAATATATAAATAATTATACAAAAAACTATTTTCATTTATATTTCTGTACTAAAAATATATTATTTTATAATACTGATAATTAATTAAATTATAATTATATATTATGTGATTAATAAATGAAAAGGCCCCATAGTAGAAAAAGAAAGACAAAATCTACTATTTGGTCCTTAAATTTAAACCAAGATAACTAATTAGTTTTTAAATAATCAAAATATAAGATTTTGTCCTTGAATTTGAACCTATTTTATATTATTTGGTCCTTAAATTTATACTTAATTTATACTTTTATATCCTTGAATTTGTACTAAATTCGTTTGGTCCCTGAATTTGACTCAAGGACTAAATTATTAACAATTGAAATAATTTTGGAAATGCATTTTGATTATTCATAAAAAAATTAGTTGACTCATTATAAATTTAGGAATCAAATAGTAAGTTTTATTAAAAAGACAAATCAAGAGAAAAAGGGTAAAATTGGAACTTTAATTAATGCCCTTGTAAACCCTGTCATATGAGATGACATAGTTTTTGAGTAAACTCCCAAATTAGTCTCTGAATTATTGAGTCGCTGACAGATTGGTCCCTGAATTATAGAAATTGACAAATAGGTCCCCGAATTTTGCTAACTTTAGCCAAATCGGTCCTTCCGTGAAGTTGTCGTTTGGGAAGCCGTTGACGTGCCACGTCAGTAGTTGGAAAACTGAAAAAAAAAAAAAAAAANCGTGACACGTTAAGTGCCACGTCAGGAGTTGGAAAACTGGAAAAAAAAAGCCACATGTGTATTTCCTGCCACATAAGCATTAATATTTAAAAAAAAAAACATTTCATCTCTTCTTCAAATTGGTCCCTGATTTCAATTTTTATCCCATTATTTTCAATTCCCCCTCTTTTCATCATCTTCATTCACTTTAGTCCCAAATCCTAAAAATAAAATTGTAAAGTGTCCCAAAACTCTTCCAAACATTCCAATTAAGTCCTTAAAAGTATTAAAAACCCTAAAACCTAAACCCCAAATTCTAAACCCTAAACCCTAACCTTAAGATCCTAAACCCTAAAACCTAAACCCTAAACCCTAAAACCCTAAAATCCTAAAATTGTAAAGTGTCCCAAAACTCTTCCAAACATTCCAATTTAATCCTTAAAAATATTAAAAACTCTAAAACCTTAAAATTCTAAACCCTAAACCCCAAAACCCTAAAACCCCAAACCCTCTTTTTTCTTTAATCTTCATCTTAATCTTCCCAAATAAATTTTTCTTTTTAAATTTTCATCTTCATCTTATCCCATTATTCTCAATTCCCCCTCTTTTCATCATCTTCATTCATTTTAATCCCAAATCCTCAAAATAAAATTGTAAAATGTCCCAAAACTCTTCCAAACATTTCAATTTAGTCCTTAAAAATATTAAAAATCCTAAAACCTTAAACCCCAAACCCCAAATTCCTAAACCCTAAATCGTTCATCATTAAAAAAAATTAGTTCATCATCATCATCATTCATCAATTCATCATCACCATCAGTTCATCATCCAAAAATTAAAAAATAATCCTAAAAATTTTAAAAAAATCGTTCATCTTCCAGTTCTGGGAGAAGAATGGTTGAAGACTCATCATCATCATCATCCTAAACCCTCAACCTCCTCCTCCTTCAAATCCAACACCCTCTCCGACCAATCCCACGCACCCTAACCCTCATCATCATCGCGATTTCATCATCTTCCAAACATTTCCCAGATTCGCGATTTCATCATCATCCAAACAAATCACCGCCACCTTCCTTATATCATCCATCATCTTCAATTCAGAAATCAAAAATCACAGAAAACGAAAACAAAAATCAAATCAGAAATCACTGCGAAACCCTAAATCGATCTGCAATTTTTTTTCGTTTTCGTCGGAGAGAAAATCGGAGCGAAATCGCAAAGTGGAGATTGAGACTTGAGCTGGAATCGCAGATTTGTGTGTGTGTATTTGGTCCTTAAAGGTTAGATTTGTGTATTTTTAAAGGTTAAATCCATGTTCACATCTTGATCTCCAAGATGAAGATCGAACTAGAATGAAGGGTAGATGATGAACTGTGTGATCGAGTGTGAGGATGATGATTGAGGATGATGAAGATGAAGAAATTAGGGTGTGTTTGGTGTTTGATTAGGGGAAAATTAATTTTTTTTAAGAAAATAAGTTTAGGGGTTTAGGGATTTAGGGTTTAGGGTTTAAGTTTTAGAGTTTAGGGTTTTAGGGTTTAGGGTTTAGGGATTGGGGTTTAAGTTTTAGGGTTTAGGTTTTAAGGTTTTTAATACTTTTAAGGACTAAATTTGAATGTTTGGAAGAGTTTTGGGACACTTTACAATTTTATTTTTAGGATTTGGGACTAAAATGAATGAAGATGATGAAAAGAAGAGGAATTGAAAATAATGGGATAAAAATTGAACTCAGGGACCAATTTGAAGAAGAGATGAAATGTTTTTTTTTTTAATATTAATGCTTATGTGGCAGGAAATACACATGTGGCGTTTTTTTTTTCTTCAGTTTTTCAACTGCTGACGTGGCATTTAACGTGCCACGTCAGCAGTTAACGGCCACGTCAGCGGCTTCCCAAACGACAACTTCACGGAAGGACCAATTTGTCTACCGTTAGCAAAATTCGGGGACCTATTTGTCAATTTCCATAATTCAGGGACCAATTTGTAAGCGACCCAATAATCCAAGGACCAATTTGGGAGTTTACTCCATAGTTTTTGTATTATCATGATGACACCCTTTTTGCTGTCATCTGATGACAAGGTGTTATCTTAGATGTCGACGTATGACGACATCATGACGTTACCAAACATTAGACATCCAAGATACCATAATATATAAAATGGTGGGCAGATGACAGCGTACCAAACGCACTCTAAAATTCACTGATAAACTTCAAACGAAAGAAGAGAAAAAAACCCAACAAATAATGACAAGTTTTAAATTTATAAAAGAAAATTAAGAGAGAATGTATATTATTGACATAGTGCAAAAAACCGGACCGGGCGGTCCGGAAAAAAAAATATACCGGATTGCAGTTGAACCGGTGAGTTACCGGTTCAACCGGAGAACCGGTTTGACCCGCCAAAGTTTGCAAAATTACATATTGACCCCAAAAAATTTTCAAAAAATTACAAATTAGTCCCTGGATACATATTATAGATGGACTAAAATGAAAACTTTAAAAAAAATTTGGGGTCAATATGTAATTTTTACAAAACTTGTTATGGTTAAAATTGCAAAATAGCTCCAAAGGTACTAAAGTGTTTAATATTTACTTTATATTTAAATTATTGCAATATATTAATGTGTATTTAATGAATATGTATATTTGAAAATGTATTTTTTAAGTAAACCGGCTCAACCGGTTAAACCAGTGACCCAACGGTTGAACTATTGAACCAGTGACCCGAGCCTTCCACCGGTTTGATGACCGGTCCGGTTTTTTGCACTATAATTATTGAAATAGTATAAACAACTTGAGTACATATCCTTCTATAAGAAATTAATTTGAATTAATATTTGGTTTCAAATATCAGTCTTCGGATATTCATCGATCGATAACCAACAACTAATTTTTAACTATGTTAAAGTTCACTATTCAAATTAATATTTTGACAAAAAGGTAAATGACATAAAAAATTTGATAGAACACGGTAAAATTACTTTTCTAGAACTAATCCCTACTTAATGGATTTGTTTAATATTATTTGAGGTTAATTATCAACTATCAACGATACCCTGAATTAATTTTGAACACTATATAATTTATAAATTTTTTATTAGTTTCTTATACGTCTATTAGACTTAACTAATTGATAGGAAATAATTAATTTAATGTAATTTCAAGTTTGTATAAACTCCCCAAGGAAAATAACCAAGTTCTCATAGAGTAGTGCCATGACATCTTTATTCAAAGACCAACCCCAAAAGTAATCACTCGTACATCTTTTGATTGGGATTGTCAAGATTGCATTAGCTTCAACATTCGGGTTAAAGTCCCTAACCAGATTGGAAATCCACCCTTGGTCCTAGGGATGAGCAGACTGGACTGCTGACCCGCGAGACCGCAAGAACCGAACCAACCCGCAGCCGCGGGCTGGGTTGGTTCGGTCTCACGGGTTGGGTTGGTTAAAAATAATTGAGCCCGCAGGTGTGCGGGTTGGGCTGCGGGCTCAGGGGTTCTAAACCCAACCCAACCCGCAAGCCCGCACATATAATATATATATATATATATTTTTTTTTTATTTTTATATATTATATTTTGATTCAATCTCAGCCACACATTTTATTTTAAGGAAAATCTGAGCCACACATTTTCTAAACCCTAAAATTCATCAAGCAGCTCATCTCCATTCTCGACACTTCGACACTTCGACAGCGGCTCATCTCCATTCTCTCCATCTCAATCCTCTCCAGTCTCAACGACAACCACAGAATCGTCAGCGGCTCACTTCGACAACCGTCTGCCCGTCTCCATCTCGATTCAACCACAGAATCGTCGTCGGCGTCGGCGTCGTCGGCGTCTCCATTCTTCTTCGGTTCTTCCTCTTCGAGTCTCCGCCTTTTCTCTTCTCTCTCGGCGTCGGCTTTCCTGTTCTCTCTCGGCGGCGCCTGAAGTGAAGGTACATTTGTTGCTTGATGTATTATTTTCGAACCCTAATACTGCTTTCTGCTTTCGAACCCCAAACATGTTCGTGTAATACTGCTTTCTGGTAGGTGGTAGCTGTTAATTTGAACTGTTCGTGTATCATAATTAGGGGTTAATTTGAGCTGTTAATTTGAACTGTTAATTTGAACTGTTCGTGTATCATAATTAGGTGTAATACTGCTTTATGATTCATAATACTGCTTTCTGGTAACATGTTCGTGTATCCTAACATCAGTTGATGACTTGATGCTAAAATTGCCAACAAAGCTTCAAAATTTACACATAAGTTATCCATTATTCTGAATATGTTGAAACAGAAGATCTTGGTTTAAACTATTAATCTCCTTGGAAGTTTCAAGGGGATGTGGGTAAGCTTCAATTTCGAGTCTTTTTGTAATGAATCACTATACATTGAAACACAAGTTTATCCATTATTGAATTTGTTTGAATTGCATTTGAATACCAGCACTTGATTGATTGGTGTCTAGCTTATTTAAGATGGTAAAAAAAGAATAACTTCATATTCTAGATGTTAAATTGTATGGTTTTGTCATTTTAGTCTTTAAACTTTATTGAAATTTTTGGTTACTTAGAGAAACTAATAGTGTAAATTGTTATTTTAGTCCCTAGATTATATGTATATTGTTTTTCTAATATTTGATTTTCTGAAATGTTTAATTTTGTCTGTAAATATATATGATTCGTTGCAAATGCAGCAGGTTAATTTTTTTTTTTAAAAAAAAAAGAGGCACAACCCGTGGGTTGGCCCAACCCAACCTGCAGGCCCGCGGGTTGGGTTGGTGCGGGCTGGGAAAAAAAAATTTCAAAACCCAACCCAACCCGCAGATTGCTGTGCGGGTTGGGCTGGGAAAACCCCTCAGCCCGCCCCAACCCAACCCGTGCTCATCCCTACTTGGTCCTCCTTATCCTGCAACAGATTGACAATATTACATCTAAACCTCAAACAGCATGACTTCTTGGGACTCTTGAAGTTTGGAAGATCAGGAACTAGGGTCTTCATACATATTTGCCAAATGGCATTGTCCAATCCTAAGGACTCTCCTTCTTGCTAAAAATAAAATACACCTCAAAGTGAATAGAAAATAAAATACACCTCAAAGTGAATAGAGGGTAATTTGTAAAAAGACTTAACTCACTTCAAAAGAACATTTAAAGGGGAGAGAGTTGTTTCATTATATATATATAGTTATAAGCAAGGTTATTAAAACTGGACCGGACATTGAACCGGTCAAAGGAGGGGTTCAAGGTTCAATGGTTCAACCGGGGTCGAACCGTTTTTAAATTAATTAATTAATAAATAATAAAGCAACAAAATAATAAATTACTAATTATAATTCAAAATTTTTTATATATAATAAAATTTAAATTTAACATGTCATAATTAAGTTAATAAAGAGTCATAATAATATAAATATAGTCAAATAAACACAATAAGGAAACAATTCAACAAGATAATAAACTACAATCAAGCCAAACAATAAAATGGAAACAAACCACAAAGAAGGAAATAATCCACAATTAAGGAATTAAACCACAATCAAGCAAAAATAAAGAAGGAAATAAATTAAAAAAAAAATCACAAGAAAAAAATAAACCCTAAGTACTAGAAACAACGCTTATCAACTATTCACTTTTGGAACAACGCTTCAAGACGTTCCTTCGCCTCTGCCAAATCGTGATCTGGTAGCAATGGAGGAAAGAACAGAGCATCTTCAAGCGGCTGCATCTTCAAGCGGCTATCTCTATTGATTTGAAGATCAGACCTGAGTTCGTCTTCTTAATTCTTCCTCCTAATTCCACTTACTCTCTCACTCCCACTCCCCTTCATCTTCTTCTCCTTCTCAATCTCACTGACAAACTCTAGATTTTGCAAAGCCTACCAAGCTCAACAAGTGAACCGGATGAACCCTCAAAACCGCCGGTTCAGTCCGGTTTTCCCGGTTCTTGGCCGGTTCTCTACTTGCCCGGTTCTTGGAGAGGCCCGGACCGGACTAGTGCCCGATCCCCGGTTCAACCGGTTGGACCGGCCGGTCCAGTCTGGTTTTAATAACTATGGTTATAAGGTTATCTAACCAAGCAACGTGAGAGTTTAACACGTCCCCTCACGCCGAACATAGGAGCGTGAAAGCCAACGGGTTATCCCTAAAGTAGCATTTGATATCATGTAGAAAGGTCTAACTTACTCCAAAAAAAATCTCAAGGGGAGAGAGTTGCCTCATTATATATACAGGGGCATTTTGTACATGGATTATTTTTTCATTTCTAAGAATCATATTCCTGGGAATGTGATTCCCGGATAAGAATATCTGTTAGTATGAGTTAAAATAGTTCTAGGACTATTTTGCAATATTCTCATAAATGTTACAATCTTGTATTTCGTTCAACTTTGATATTCCCGAGAATATTTAATACTTTTCCAAATATGTTATTGATTTTTTATTCTCAACTAATAGCTTATCAAATGTAGAAATTCTCCAAAATAATTTATGAGAAAAATACGATATCATAAAAAAATAAGGCTTAAGTGCACTTTTGGTCCCATAACTATGACAAAGGTTTCATTTTGGTCCCATAACTTTTTTTGTTGCAATTTTGGTCCCATAACTATGACAAAGGTTTCATTTTAATCCCATAACTTTTTTTGTTGCAATTTTGGTCACATAACTTCTCAAAAGGTTCCACCGTTAGTCCCTTGGTGAATTCCATCCATATTTAGCCGTTAAGTATGATATGGCATAATGACTAGAATCATGATGTGGCAAAATAAGATGAAATGGACTGAAATAGGGTCTATATGCAACATATTAAAACTTATCTATACCCAACCCAATATATACAAAGAGTGGTACATAACCATTTAGTCCCTCTTCTTTATGTGAAATCAATAACATGTAGAGAGAGATTTATTAAAATCAAGCAAATCCCATAAGAGAGTGACAGTTTGGCCCACCAGAATCGCAAGGATCATGTAAAGAGAATGAGAGTAAAAAACAAGTCGGCTTTATAAATTTGCAGAAAAAAGCATGGCCACAATAAGCCCCATCATCGTCTCCTCCATGACCAGCGTAAACAGTGACGACAGACCCACCATCGCTTTCACAACGCCTCCCAATTACGCCCCCAGAATTTCTCACATCCTCTCTCTCAACACCACCTACAATCCCCTCTCGTGTCCCACCATCATCGTCGAACCCACTTCCCACACCATCTCTTCCCTCAAACCATACCTCTCACCACAATCCCTAAACCCTTTCTCAGCCATAGCCTTCACTTCCCGAACCGCAATCCAAGCCTTCTCAGACGCCGCCGGTGACCTCACCCAACCCCCACTCTCGCCTTCCGGCGATCTATTCACCATTTCCGCGCTCGGCAAAGACTCCGAGCTTCTCAATCGCGATTTCATCTCCAAGCTCTGCGAAAACTCGAATCGAATTAGGGTTCTTGTGCCGTCCACCGCCACACCGAGCGGTTTAGCGGCGGCGCTCGGCGACGGCGGTGGCCGGAGAGTGTTATGCCCTGTGCCGCTTGTTGTAGAGCTTGAAGAGCCTCCGGTGGTGCCGGATTTTCTCCGGGAGCTAGATTCCGGCGGGTGGGTCGCCGTTAGAGTGAACGCCTATGAAACGCGGTGGGCGGGGCCGCGTTGCGCCGAGAGGATTGTGAGAAAAGCCGAGGAGGGGACTTTGGATGCGATTGTGTTTACGAGTAGTGCAGAGGTTGAAGGGATTTTGAAGAGCTTGAGAGAATTGGGATTGGATTTTCAGAGGTTGAAGAAGATGTGTCCGAAGATGATTGTGGCAACACATGGACCTGTTACGAGGGATGGTGCAGAGAGATTGGGAGTGATGGTTGATGTTGTGAATTCTAAGTTTCATAGTTTTGATGGAATTGTTGATGCTCTTAAGCCAATGCTTACAATTTAGAGTTTTTTGAGCTACAGTATTTGGCTTAATAGTTAAAATATGGCTATATCTTATCATTGAAAATTGAAGTATGTTAAATATGAGTGAAAGCAAGAGAAAGAAAAGATGAGAAAGAAAGATGATTTGAGGTAATATTAAATCTTTATCATCAATACCTCATATTTCACATAATTTAACAAATCTGTAGTGTAGATCTAGTCTAGTTGTTTTGATGGTTGGTGATGATCTGCTTCCAATGCAGAGCAAGGCAACTTCAAGAAGCAGTTTTGTTTCTTCTTGCGAGCTGGTAGAGTTCAGTTCATTCTCATTGTAAATTTTCCTTTGAAGAGCCTCCTTGATTTGGCTTTCGGTGAATGCTAGCTGCTGCATTTGTTAAGCCCCCACCAAATAAGATTTGCAGAATCACTTCCCCAAAATTGAAGATATCCATATGGAGTTCCTCTTTCACGTCTTTGTTGTATTCTGCCATTGCAGAAAAGATTAGATAAGCAACTATCTCTGTTTTCTGATAAAAGGTTCTAAAGTAAAGAAAGCATATGAGTTGAATGTGGAAGAGAAATAATTGAGTGAATTTGGTCAAGTTTAGTGAAACTTAGAGAGAGATGGAAAGTAAAGAAGTAATAGAGAGGATGTGTGTTCCTTATTAAACATTTGTCTATAATATGACACACCAAAAAATGGGTGTCCATAATTTGCAGTTAGTAATAAATTGACATAAAACTACGTTAGTTTGTATTAACAAAAAGAATCTCTTGAAAGAACAATGGTTCAGAAACTCTGGTGTCATGCTAGCGACGTGTTGCACTGTTGCTTAGGCTTTTTTATGCTCTTTCTAAATCCTATTTTTATTGATTTCACGTGATTAAAAATTTAGAAATGGCCTTCTGACAGAAGATTCACTTTGACAATTGAACAAGAGAAAGTACAAAAAAAATAAAAAATACCTCTTTGAAATGAAATATCCCAAAAGCTAATGCTGCAAGAAGTATAAACAAGCCAGCACAGAGTAGCACAATTTGTGCAATCTTCAAGGCGCCTTTGCTTCCTTTTATTCCGACTGAATAGACCACACATGGTCGAAAAGGTGTTCCACATAGCTCTGTATTTCCAACAAATGCACTGCTATCCATCATTTTGAAGGATTTTCCTCTGGGAATTGAACCAGAAATATGGTTGAAAGAGACATTAAGAAGTTGTAAACTTGAAGAACTAGCAAACTTGGCTGGTATTGAGCCATTGAAATTATTGTTTGATAGGTCCACAACACCAAGAGCTGTGATACTTGCAAGCTCCTGAGGTATATGGCCAGATAGATTATTGTTGGACAAGTTAATATACTCAAGAGAATGGCAGTTGGAAACACTGTTTGGGATACTTCCATATAATTTGTTCCCATCTAGTTCAATAACAGAAACTGATTTGCAGGACTCAAATGGCGGAAGATAGCCTAAAATACCACAAAAAGATGCTGAAAAGTTTTGAAGAAGCTGCAAAGACCATATTTGTGTAGGGATGATGCCTCCTAATTGCTGATTATAAGTGACATTGAAATACTCTAGTTTATTAGCCTGTGCAATATCAGAGGGAATTCCACCAACAAACTTGTTATGAGATAGATCAACATATGAGACATGAGGAAGATGTGTGAATTTCAAAGAAATCTGTCCAGTCAACGAATTATCTTCTAGTCGAAGGCGAACAAGGGAAGAACAATTGGAGAGTGACTTTGGAAGGCCACCTGAAAATCTGTTTGAAAACAAGATTAGTTTAAACAGTGCTCCTCTCACACAAATATCTGGTGGTATGCTGCCAGTCAAATTATTACTGGAAACATCCACCCATTTAAGTTTTGAATTCCTGCCCAAACTCTGTGGAAGTAGTCCAGAAAAGTGGTTGTTCCAAATTAGAAGAGTTTCTAATGAAGGAAGCTGAGCAATGCCTTCAGGAACAGTGCCATGCATATCATTGTACATGAGACTGAGCAGCCTCAGACTCTTCAACTCTGAAAAGCTCTCTGGAATGGACCCAGAAATGAGGTTGTCAGAAAGATCAAAATCTGTGAGAGCCTGGAGTTTGCTAAATTCATTTGGTATTGATCCCATGAGCTCGTTTGTGAAGAGAAAAATTGATTGCAAATTGGTGAGATTGGAAAGCTGGGTTGGTATTGGACCAGAAAGATTTGCTCCAGCTATATCAAGATACTGAAGCTTGGTCAGATTACCTAGTTGGGATGGAATAGAACCCTGGTAAGAGTTATAGCCAATCTCCATGTGGGTTAGTGTTTTGAGGTTACCTAGTTCCATAGGTATATTTCCAGAGAGAAAATTTCCTGCAAGATGAAGAAACTCAAGGCTTCTAAAAGAACCATATTCTGATGGAATTGGTCCTTTGAAGTAACTACCTGCTAGATTAAGAACTTTGAGATGTTCAAGCTGGGAAAGTTGAGCAGGCAATGGCCCCGAGAAACTGTTGCTGAAGGCATCAAGAACAAGTAAATTTTGAAGGGTGGAGAATTTTCCTGGAAAGTGACCAGAAAAATTGTTTCCACTGATATCCAAGCTTCTTAGATTGGTGAGGTTAAAAATTGACTCCGGAAGCTGCCCAGAGAAAGAATTATGGCTCAGGTTTAAATCAGCAAGCTTTGTGAAGACACTCAGTTGCTTCCATGAGATTAAACCTCCCAATTTCTTTGAGGAGAGATCTATTGCAGTCACAATTGTAGAGTCCTTGTTACACTTGATGCCAGACCAAGAACACGCACCAGACTTTCTTGTTAAGTTTAGTCCAGATGGCACTACCCAGTCATGTAAGCTGTTATTGTCATCTATGATTTCAGATTTGAGACTTAGAAGTGCCTCTGAGTAGGGATCAATCGCCAAGACTGCGAAGAAGAATATGAAAGTGGTGAGAAGATTAGAGCATAAGCATTTGAAAATCTCCATTGGGCAATGCCTAGCACAAAGAAAATGGTGTTCAATTTAAAGTAAGTTACTCAGATCTGCTCTCTCTTGTTGGATGAGGAAATTCCATAGGGAAATGGACGGGGAGAAACTAGAAGGAAAATTCCACTGTACATTTCAAAAAGTAAAGGATGGCTATTCTGAATTTCTGATTAGTTGATAAGAAAAATATTATGGGGTTGCTTTTGGGAGCAAGAGGGGCCCCTGTGATGGTGTTTGCCAATAGTGAATAAAGATTTCTAATTTTGAGAGAATCCAATGAGTAAAAAGTCATGATTAATTCAAATACGGGGTTTTCTTTGACGGTGTACTGTGCTACGTGGTTCAAATTTGTCAATATCCTTGTAAATGTAGCCAAAATGTAGTAGGTCCCATACCTAATAATTGGTGGGGAAACATGACCTTTTTCTTGGTCAAAAGGAACAAATTTTATTTCAACAAGAAACAAACAGAAACTAGAACCGAAAACACAGAAAAACCAGAAAGCCAGATCCTACAATACAATCAGAAAACACAGTAGGAATCGCCCTATCCCAGAAGATATATCACCAGAATGGAAGAATCAGACCACAAGAGACCCATTCCATCCTCTTTGAGCTTTCCTCATGATCCATGCCTCTGCCATGAAAGCTGAACTAGCTTTGATGTTTATACCACCAGTTTTTGTAGAATCTCTAAGAATGATACCAAAACCTGTACATAAATATGTTTTTCTTGAAAGCACCAATGGTGTTGATCTTCCACTGACCATTAGGAGGATAACTCCACTTATCCAATCTGTTCACACTTCCAATAGCAGGGCTTAAAACTACACCAACAATTACATTCTCCATTGCACTGTAGTACTCTCTCGCATTCGCTTGTATTCTTGTTCCATTAAGCACAGAGCATTCTTTGACATAGACCACACTCAAGCATCAAGGCAGCTTATAGAAGGCAAAGGAATCCTTCTAATAGCCACAATCTTATATATGAATTGGTAAATGAATTGTCCAATTTATACAAAATGCCATTTTGTTTACATTTTAATCCAAAAATTCGTTGGTCTCAACAATGAGATATATAGTACAAAATTCTATATTGAGGGTATATTGGTCAATTTCTTTTTTAAAATTTTGTTTGATTCAAAATGTTAGATGAGATAAAAGTAACAAATTCAGTGACATTTTTTTTACACAAATGTTAATGAAGACGGTAGTGTAAGAGTATAAGTCAGTTAGTTGATACTAGTGAGAGTTAGTTAGTAGTTATTCAGAGTGCAGAGTCTGTTATTCTGTTATGCAGAGTTTGTTAATTCTGTTAACCTCTGATCTTCTGTACTTCACTAAGCTATAGTTCTATAAATAGCTTAGTGCTATATTCATTCTATATCATCAATAATACAGAATTCATTCCTACTATTTTCTGCACTTCTATTTCTTGTTCATGGTATCAGAGACTTTGGTATATTCAAGAAAGAAGAAGATGGCAAATCGAGAAAATGGAGTGCTTGATGGAGTTACGAAAACTAAAGAGTATTCTTGGGCGTTGCATTCGTCTGACCAACCAGGGATGATTCTGGTTTCGACTCCATTGGATAGTTCGAATTACTTACCATGGAGTACAGCGATGCAAATTGCACTGGGATCGAAAGAGAAGATGGGTTTCGTGGATGGAACCTTGAAGATGCCGACGGATGAAGAAGGTTCGAAGGCTTGGAAGAAGGCAGATCAAATGATCATGTCTTGGTTGTTGAATTCAATTTCCAAAAATATGAGGGAATCGTTTCTTTACTTTCCTAATTCGCAAGCTATATGGAGTGAATTAGAAAGGAGGTTCGGTGTTACCAGTGGGCCGAAATTGCTGCAGATACGCAGAGAATTGAATTCTATTCGACAAGGTAATGATTCTATAACCTTGTATTACGGAAAGTTACATAAGTGCTGGGATGAATTGAGTCGTTTGCAGCCTTTACCTGTTCGTTCTTGTGGTACGCATGAGAAATTGTTAGCAATGCAATCATCCGATCGGCTGGTTCAATTTGTAATGGGGCTGAATGAGTTTTATGAAGGATTGGGTAATCAAATACTCAATATGGATCCACAACCTGATGTAGCTCGAGCTTATTCGATGGTGATTCGTTCTGAGCAAGAGCGGCATGCAAAATCTTCCTATGGGACGAGTATTTCTGAAATTGGAGCTTTGATACCAAAGACTTCAAAAACAGGGGAAGATTGGAAGAAGAAGAAAGAATTGAAGAAACTGTTGGTGTGTGAACACTGTCATGCTACAGGGCATTTGAAGGATGCTTGTTTTAAGCTCGTGGGGTATCCAGATTGGTTCACTGAACTGAAAAAAAATACTCAGGGAAAGACACAAGTGGTAAATCTTGCTGATTCTACATCTAATGCATCGAAAGAAGCTTTTACTCCAGAATTTTCAGCTATGATATCACAGTTAATGAAACAAGAATTGTCAAAGATGGTTAAGAGTACAGCAACTTCTGAGGAGTATGCTAGTGTTGTCACTTTGGGAGAGTTTGCAGGTAATATTTCTTTGCAATCTTTAGCTCATCATAGTGATATGTGGATTATTGATACTGGTGCCTCATGTCATATTTGTTTTAAAGAAGATCTAATGCATGATATTCAGACTTTATCTAGTCCTATTATAGTTCATCTACCTAATGGTATGAAGTTATCTACTGAGAAGGCAGGGAAGGTTTTCATAAATAGGAGCTTGGTCTTACAACATGTTTTGTTAATTCCAACTTTCAAGTACAATTTGTTATCGGTCAAGAGGGTGATTACTGGTGATGTTGCAGTTTTGTTTGATAAGGTTTCTTGTGTGATACAGGACCAGAGGACTAGGAAAAGATTGGCTATTGGAAATACAGTGGGGAATCTCTATGTTTTGAAACAAGATTGTTCTCAATTTTCACATTGTAACTTTGTAGCAGAAAAGAAAAACTCTAGATCTATAATGTGGCATAAGCGTTTAGGACATGCTCCTATAAATGTTTTGAAGCATACTTCAGTATCTGTATCAGATGATTTTGATAATTGTGATGTTTGTCATAAAGCAAAACAACAAAGATTATCTTTTACATCTAGTTCCTCTCGGGCTGATAGTTCTTTTGATTTAGTACATTTGGATTTATGGGGTCCTTATAAATGCAAGAGTCTGAATAATGAAAGCTATTTTTTAACAATTGTTGATGATCACACCCGGGCAACTTGGACAATTTTATTGGTTGATAAAACTCAAGTGTTCCAGAAATTTACAGCCTTCTACACTATGATTCAAACACAATTTGGTAATAGAATCAAAGCAATTCGCACTGATAATGGTACTGAATTCGTAAATAATAGAATGGGGAAGTTTTTGACAGATATGGGAATTTTACATCAGAAATCATGTGCTTATACTCCACAGCAGAATGAGATAGTGGAGAGAAAACATAAGCACTTGCTGCAGGTTGCTCGAGCATTAATTTTTCAATCTGGTTTGCCTATTAAATTTTGGGGCGACAGTATTCTAACAGCTACATTCATTATAAATCGTCTACCTTCAGCTATTTTGAATTGGAAGTCTCCATATGAGTTATTATATAGTAAGGTTCCAGATTTTGACAGAATGAGATGTTTTGGTTGCTTATGTTATGCTTCCAACATAATTCCATTAAAAGATAAGTTTGCTCCAAGAGCTTTTAGGTGTGTGTTTCTTGGGTATGCAGCAGGTCAGAAGGCTTACAAGGTCTATGATATGGAAAATAATAAGTTTCTAGTCAGCCGTGATGTTATTTTCCATAAAAATGAATTTCCTTTTTTGGATTCCACAAATTGTGCAGATTGTCCATTTCCATTTCCTTTTCCAGAATTAATTGATTCTCAATTACCATTATTTCCTAAAAAACTTACCAACACAAGCCATAATTCCTTGATTACTTTACCAAATACAGAAAATATACCTGCTTTACCTTCTCCTACAACCTTGCCTAATCCAGAACCTACAACCTTGCCTAATCCAGAATTTTCTACCTCTACGCCTAATCCTACTCCTCCACCAACTCGAATATCTTCTAGACCAACCAAACCACCTCTTTGGCTGCAGGATTATGTTTGTAATACCATTACAGATTCTGCAAATTCTTACTCTCTTGCTAATGTTACTCATTCTACAGATTATGCTGCTTTTATGACAAATATTAGTAAGATTACAGAACCTCATTCATATAAGGAAGCTATCAAGTATCCTGAATGGCGTGCTGCTATGGACAAGGAGTTATCTGCATTGGAGTCTAATAATACTTGGGAAATCACAACTTTACCGTCAGGGAAGCAGGCTATTGGATCCAAATGGGTCTTTAAGGTGAAGATGAACCCCGATGGCACTGTGGAGAGATATAAAGTAAGGTTGGTTGCAAAAGGATATAACCAAGTGGAAGGTATTGATTACTTTGACAGTTATTCCCCGGTAGCCAAGCAAGTTACAGTTCGAATTGTTTTGGCTATAAGTACTATTCATAATTGGCCTATTTTTCAGCTTGATATAAATAATGCTTTCTTGCATGGTTTTTTACATGAGGAGGTATATTTAAAACCTCCCCAGGGATACTCTAAGGTGAAAGAAAATGAGGTTTGCAAACTTAAAAGATCATTATATGGTTTGAAGCAGGCTTCTCGTGAGTGGAATTCAGAATTTACAACTCAATTGACAAAATATGGTTTTGTTCAATCTGAGCATGATCATTGTTTGTTTGTTCTGAAGAATACTACTGCATTTGTTATACTACTTGTATATGTTGATGATGTGCTAATCACAGGCACTTGTCTTACCACTATTAATCAGGTTAAAAAGTTTCTTGATGACACTTTTACAATCAAAGATCTGCGTTTTGCTAAGTACTTCTTAGGCATTGAGATAGCCCGGTCTTCTAATGGAACTTTCATCTCTCAGAAGAAGTATATTCAGGATATTGTCAATAATACTGTTTTACAGGATGCTAAACCAGCTCCTTTACCAATGCAAAGAGGTTATAAATTTGATGAAGATGCACCTAGTTACAAAGATCCTGAGTCTTATAGGCGTTTGGTGGGCATATTGTTGTATCTAAATATGACCAGACCTGATATTTCGTTTCCAGTTCAGCAGCTGAGTCAGTATGTTTCAGCTCCGACTGTTTCACACTGGGAAAGTGCTCTTCGAGTGGTTAGATATTTAAAGGGTACATCATCTATGGGATTATTATATCACAGTAATTCTGATTTTTCATTAATGGCATATAGTGACTCAGACTGGGCAGCTTGTCCTACTTCTAGGCGTTCGGTCACAGGTTACTGCATTATGTTAGGAGGTTCACTTATTTCATGGAAAACTAAAAAGCAATTAACTGTTTCACGTTCTTCTTGTGAAGCAGAATATCGCAGCATGGCTTCTTGTGTAAGTGAACTCCTTTGGGTTTCTTATTTGCTAAAAGATTTGGCTATACCTTTCCAGACTCCAATTCCTTTTCTATGTGACAACAAGGCGGCTATACACATTGCTTCCAATCCAGTATTTCATGAAAGAACAAAACATATTGACATAGATTGTCACATAGTTAGACAGAGATTTAAGGAAGGGTTTATTAAACTTCAACATGTAAATACACAGTTACAGCT
>QANZ01041285.1:0-57711 GCA_003254925.1 Chamaecrista fasciculata | reverse complement strand
CTAATCCTACTCCTCCACCAACTCGAATATCTTCTAGACCAACCAAACCACCTCTTTGGCTGCAGGATTATGTTTGTAATACCATTACAGATTCTGCAAATTCTTATTCTCTTGCTAATGTTACTCATTCTACAGATTATGCTGCTTTTATGACAAATATTAGTAAGATTACAGAACCTCATTCATATAAGAAAGCTGTCAAGTACCCTGAATGGCGTGCTGCTATGGACAAGGAGTTATCTGCATTGGAGTCTAACAATACTTGGGAAATCACAACTTTACCGACAGGGAAGCAGGCTATTGGATCCAAATGGGTCTTTAAGGTGAAGATGAATCCTGATGGCACTGTGGAGAGATATAAAGCAAGGTTGGTTGCAAAAGGATATAACCAAGTGGAAGGTATTGATTATTTTGACAGTTATTCCCCGGTTGCCAAGCAAGTTACAGTTCGAATTGTTTTGGCTATAAGTACCATTCATAATTGGCCTATTTTTCAGCTTGATATAAATAATGCTTTCTTGCATGGTTTTTTACATGAGGAGGTATATTTAAAACCTCCCCAGGGATACTCTAAGGTGAAAGAAAATGAGGTCTGCAAGCTTAAAAGATCATTATATGGTTTGAAGCAGGCTTCTCGTGAGTGGAATTCAGAGTTTACAACTCAATTGACAAAATATGGTTTTGTTCAATCTGAGCATGATCATTGTTTGTTTATTCTGAAGAATACTACTGCATTTGTTATACTACTTGTATATGTTGATGATGTGCTAATCACAGGCACTTGTCTTACCACTATTAATCAGGTTAAAAAGTTTCTTGATGACACTTTTACAATCAAAGATCTGGGTTTTGCTAAGTACTTCTTAGGCATTGAGATAGCCCGGTCTTCTAGTGGAACTTTCATCTCTCAGAAGAAGTATATTCACGATATTGTCAATAATACTGGTTTACAGAATGCTAAACCAGCTCCTTTACCAATGCAAAGAGGTTATAAATTTGATGAAGATGCACCTAGTTACAAAGATCCTGAGTCTTATAGGCGTTTGGTGGGCAGATTATTGTATCTAAATATGACCAGACCTGATATTTCGTTCCCAGTTCAGCAGCTGAGTCAGTATGTTTCAGCTCCGACTGTTTCACACTGGGAAAGTGCTCTTCGGGTGGTTAGATATTTAAAGGGTACATCATCTATGAGATTATTATATCATAGTAATTCTGATTTTTCATTGATGGCATATAGTGACTCAGACTGGGCAGCTTGTCCTACTTCTAGGCGTTCGGTCACAGGTTACTGCATTATGTTAGAAGGTTCACTTATTTCATGGAAAACTAAAAAGCAATTAACTGTTTCACGTTCTTCTTGTGAAGCAGAATATCGCAGCATGGCTTCTTGTGTAAGTGAACTCCTTTGGGTTTCTTATTTGCTAAAAGATTTGGCTATACCTTTCCAGACTCCAATTCCTTTTCTATGTGACAACAAGGCGGCTATTCACATTGCTTCCAATCCGGTATTTCACGAAAGAACAAAACATATTGACATAGATTGTCACATAGTTAGACAGAGATTTAAGGAAGGGTTTATTAAACTTCAACATGTAAATACACAGTTACAGCTGGCTGATCTTTTTACTAAAATTATATATCAGCCTCAGTTTTCGTTTCTAATTGGCAAGTTGGGAGTGGTATGTGACCCCTCTCAACTTGAGGGGGGATGTAAGAGTATAAGTCAGTTAGTTGACACTAGTGAGAGTTAGTTAGTAGTTATTCAGAGTGCAGAGTCTGTTATTCTGTTATGTAGAGTTTGTTAATTCTGTTAACCTCTGATCTTCTGTACTTCACTAAGCTATAGTTCTATAAATAGCTTAGTGCTCTATTCATTCTATATCATCAATAATACAGAATTCATTCCTATTATTTTCTGCACTTCTATTTCTTGTTCAGGTAGTTTGAGTAAAATCTTAAATCAACTTTTATACTGGATAACCACTTGGATTCTTTACAATTTAACAAAAAGTAATAATAATGAGGAGTCTCGTCTAATATTTGAGAAGTGAAGTATTCAAATTTAAATCTGTGGTTTGTCATTACAAAAATGAAAAGGAGTGGGAATGGCACAAGGCTATTTAATATGAAGCAAAATTGAAACAAGGAACTAATGACACGGGAAACCAAACCAAAGATCAGAAGAAGGAAGCATTCCCAAAAAGAATCGACCCATATTATCAATATCTTTTCCTTTTGAAACCTTTAAGTGAAAAAGAATTGAGTCGATTATGTGGCAGCGCTATAGGTAACCAGAACGCTTCAAACTGCCAATGGTTTAGCAACTTCCATGGCAGAATACCTCAAACTTCCAATGTCTCAGCAACTTAACTTCGTTTTGGCTTTATCTCTTAATCTTCTTTCTCACTTATCTCCTCAAACTTCAAATGTTCAGCAGAGTCAAGTCTCAAACGGTTTAATCGGACTGTTCCGAGAATGTACTCAGGTAGCTCTTCTGCTTCCTTTGCCTGCAAATATATCAATAGTCCTTAATATCTAAACAATATGACATGCATCTATTCATGGTTTTTCCTATTAATGTGAACATTTTAGCAATTTAATGTATTACAACCACCAAGATTTTTTTTTTTTTTTTATTATCGCTAACCAACACTCCAACAAAAGGCAACGGATTAACCAATGGGCTATGGTTAAAGAGGGATGATTTATATTTTTTATTATTAAGAGAAACTTTGAGAAGTTGAAGAGGATTTTCCTGAATCGCTTGGGAAAAAAATATTCTGCTAAACAGAAAATTAAAACGCAGCAGATGATGACACTTAAACTGATAAATATTATTACAATTGCAAACTAAATCTCAAACTATACCAAAGGTACAGGCAAAGGTGACACCACATGATTACACTTAAACTGATAAACATTATTGCCAGAAAATCACATACCTCTATGAGAATTGCAAGGTCAACTACTAGGCTTGTAACATATCCTAAAACAAGGCCAATGACACTTCTAGCCACGGATGATGAACCAATATCGACATCGATCTGCATGATACCAAAAATTGTATGACAATGTAATTCATCACAATAAATATTTTGAAGTCATAGAAGTTGCTGGCATACAAAGCTTAATCATATGACCGATGAGCAAATTATTACCCTCAATTTCATTGTCAATGTTGTCACAAGGATATTTCTTTTCTTTTTTTTTTTGGGCCAGACAACAAGTTATCTTTCATGAATAGTAAATTGCATAAGTATACTTGGTTAAGAGTAAATGTTAAGCGTTCAACACTTAGCATGCCTGTAGTTGACATGATGATATTGTGGATAATTTACAATCTAGATTCCTATAAGAGTTATGGCAGAAAACAGACAGGCTGTATACGTACATTGACTTTGCCACTTTCACATGGGATTTGTATCTTACCAGTCGATATGGTGCAGGATTCACATTCAAAATTATGCCCACAATGTGGAAGCTCAATATGTTCAAGTGCAGGACTGCTTATATATTACAGTAATATGCTTTTGTCATGAAGATTGGATGGGGATTTTTAAAGTGAGAAGATATAAGAAGTGATTGTTTACACAAAAAAGTGATTAATGTGCACCTTCTTAATTCAAGGACGTTGCCTTTTGAGAAGAAAATCAGGAATCCAAAGAAAAAGTTGTATGCTGACAGCAAAGTTCTCAAACATGATGCAATAATTATTTTGAAGTTAATTTAGTAGAAAAATTTTGTGATAATAACTTAAAAAGTGTAAATTTCCCCAAGAATTTGATGGATGAATAATACTGATGATATTGCATAAATATGCACCGAATTAGAAAGTCTACTTTAATATCTCTTCCTTGATATAAGATGCAACACTGGCAAGCTTCTACTGAGATAATTAGGCATATAATGACACATTCATCAAAAACATCTGAGTGATTATGATCAAATCTGACTATTAAAAACAGAAGAAGAAAATGCTAGGGTAGCTTCACCTCCAAAAAGTTGTCTTGTCTAAAGTATCTACAAGTCACAGCTTTCCCTAAAAGGCAAGCTTTTGTTCCAACAGCTCGTTTGACCATCCAATATCCCTGCATCATTGAAAATTTTTAGCTGCTTTATGATGTCAGGCATCAAAAGAACATAAAGCACCGCATTGAGAATCCCAAACCTCTACTATACTTGGAATGAGTTTAAATCTTGAATCCCGAAAAGAGTCATCTCCATCCACAAACTTGCTCAATAGAGAATCTTCTTTTACAGGTCTATCAGCTGCGTAATAAATAACTAAACTGTAGTTTGGTTTAGCTGGAACCTGAAATGGAGTGCAAGAAGTTTATTCTTCCTTGAGAAATTTATCTATCAAAACAAATTCTCCTATTCAAAAGCTTAATATTCACCCATGATCAAACAGATCATCATCCTAAGAGTTTCCACACACGTAGCTAACTATTCGCCCAAGATCAAACAGAACCTCATCATAAGAGCTTCCAAGTACACACACACAAAACGCTAACTTCACCTTTTTATGGATGTGGGAATCCTTCTTTTTTATTTCCTATTATATTATTTTGTTTTTTGTTCAGCTGGAAATAAAGAGAATCATCTCTAATTTTGAAGCATTAAACAGTTAACTATTATGCCTTTTTTTCTAGAAACACCTTATCATTAATGGCCTGAGTTAACTAATTATTTTCCTCCACTAGTTTCTCTTATGTTCTATAATACTGTTTGGTGCACACTCTCTTCCCTATCGTGCTCTCACAGCTCTTCATCTGCAGATGAACCATTCGCCCTTCATTCTATCTTTAACTATAAAAAATGATCTTCTATTATCAAAATTTCAATAGAAAAACTTTCAGCTACATTCAGGATCACAATCACTTTTATGTTTCATAAAGTTTACAATAAGAACTCAGCAAATCCTTAAATTGGTTTCCCAGTCACAATCTAGATCACTGGAAACTGAACTTGTAAGAAAGCAACCGATTTTTCATTCACTATCACATAGTGCATTTTATTGAAGAACAACATGACATCCTTAAGCAATAAACAAAGGGCCTAACAGAAACAATTGTAATGGCAACATGACCACAGACAAGAGAGGTCAGAGCTTCTGACAAGGTAAGAAGTTACATTAAACAGAGACTAAACTGTATTGAAAATTTTATTATATGAATGAGCACAGTGCAGCAGTTGGTCAACTAGGATACCAAAGAGCCACTAATCATCAAGGGACCCAAAATGGTTTCATAACTAAAATTAATTTATTTACACTTCGAATCAGTGAACAAATAAGAAACACAAACACATTTATATCCATTACCTGGAGATTAATAACCAGGATAAATGGAAGCTTTTTCCCAGCTTCTGACTGAAATTCAAAAAGAAAGGGTTAGAACAGAGTGTCAGCTTTTAACTTCCAGAATTGAGAATCCAACGAATAATATTTCCAAAATACAGAACATATAAGTTTTTAAGTAAATACTTTTAGCTTTAAGTCAACAAATTCAAGATAAGTAAAAAGAAAATAAATTATTTTAAAAATGCAGAACATATCGTGCATTCACACACACACACACACACGACATTAGGCTTGACATGGACTATTTCCTAATTAAAATGATTTATGGAAATGATAAAAGAAAGTAATAAAAATTATTTTTATTATTTTTAAAGAGAATAAAAAGATGCAGTGGACTTTGTCAATGAGATTTATAATATATTTTGTATTTTATATCATACATCATTAGTGTTAAATATGGTTTTGGATCTATAATATCCTTAAAAGGACAAAATTTGAAAAAAAAAAGTCCAGACACAGAGAATTTGAAAGGTGTGTGGATGTGCATATCTAAACATAGAAATATAAAGGACACGCAGAAAGAATGGAAAAAATAAATAAATAAAATAAAAAAATATATTGAAAATCCAATTATTATTGAAAAACTGTAGAAAAGACAACTTTATGAAATGTTTTATAAAGAGGATCTAGAACAACCTTACAAACCTGGACAAAAGAAAGAAGGAAAATTCCTACCATATGAAATATGAATTTCAGAAGAGTATTGTTGTATATCTGGGCTAAGATATGTATAGGGAGTCAGACACAAAACCATTGACAGTAAGAGATGCTCTTCAGTGATAAATGCAAAAGGGGGCACCAAGAGGGCACACCCATACAGGAGACACAGCATGTTACATAATTGGCAACAACAGAGAAACTAAACCAAATTAAGCTCTCAATCTCAGTCTAGAAACTAAAATCGAAACAACGATAAACTGGAAGTTGAATTACAAGAGGACCTGTAATAAGAATAAAATATTTTCCTGATAAGAAACTAATCCTATAACTAATTTCGAAAAGTTAACCTGGTTCTACAATAGGAGCAACAAAATTTAAATGCAAGCAATATTTCATTGTTTATGCAAAAAACAAAAGAAAAAAATAGGACAGAAGAAAAAGAAAAAATCACATTGAGAGGAAATTGATGATCTATTTCGTAATTCAATTTTATAAAAATATAGAAATCTATTAAAATTATATATCTGAAAATTTTAATCCCACCTGAACCAAAGACCTAGAGTGCAGGGCAATTTTATTAAAAGTACTATCAACTTTGAACCAATCAACAGCTACGAGCTTGAGAACAGGATCTCCCCCAACGTCCTGCATTAAAAACAGCATGTCCATGACATTCAGCAAAAACAAAAGTGTGCATGTATAAATAAAATATGTTAATATAGAAGAAGACAACAAGTGTGAAATGACAGTTTCAAGCATCAATTTTATTTCATTAGTTTTAACGTTAGAGATGGAGGCTTCAAATTTGCAATAAGGTTCAGAAGTGTTTAAAGTAACAATATTCCTGAAACCCTTGTTGCCCTTGCATTGGAACAACTGAAATGACAGTATTTTGAAAGTCAAGGAAGCACATTTCTAATACGGAAGTACATAATATATAAGAAAAAGTTGCCAAAAAGTTGTCCTTTTCATCTATACTCAATCACTTCAGTATCAAATGCCATTCCAAACAATGAAAAGGCTAAGAGATCTGTATATGGAATTAACCATACGAAAAATCATTTCTTCTATGTTAGTTTGGACTGTCATATTCCACACAAATAATGTCCATATGATTCCAACTGATAATCAAAGTACTTGTATGGTCAACTCACCTTAGAATTATCTTTCAAATAGTTCTTCCCTCTGATCATAAATTTATTACCACTTGGAGCTGTCCAACAGTTTGTGTCCTTGTCATCCTTTCCTAAGTGCAAAACACCGTGAAAGTCACTTGGATCAATTGGGACAGGAGTCACACCACTATCTAACAAATTGTTTAATTCTGGATCTGTATAAGGAAAATTTCACTATTTTAAACTGAAATGCATTATGAAAATAAACAGAAAATTAAGTTAATCAGAGGGTACATATTAATATATCAAATTAGGGTCCAATGGAATCTGTTTCATTCAATTTTCCAATCTCTTTTTTCTCTCTTCTTCATGGTTACAACACGATTTAGTGTAGTTATTGAATAATTAGCAAAGACTGCTTGGAAGAAGATATACAGGAAACTTGAAAGTTGAGGATGTGACAAAAAGTGTATCAAGAGAGGAGAGTCTTTACCCTACCCCAAAAAAATAAAATAATAATTCCGTAAGAATGAAAAGAAATATAACCTAGGAGGAACAGGAATCCTCCTTAAAGGGATTAAACTTATGTTCCTATTGTATTGTATATAACAGCCGGTTAGTTTATTTAGATAGCCAACTAGAATTGAACTTATTGATTGCTCGGAGTGAAGTTATTAGAATCATGGATCATATGTTTGATAGTCAGCTATATACTAGAGAGTAAAAGCAGAACAATTCAATTTACGAAAAAGTTCATCATCTCCCAGTGTATCTCTAGTTCCCATGATACAGATGAGAGTAAACACATAATTAAGGGCTTCATGATGCACGTAATGGATGTTTAAGCTCCAAATAGGACTAATTAGGGATAAAACACAACAAATAGAATGGATGACCATGACAAGGGGCACAACCAAATTGTAGTAAGATCCCTTTTTCATCACAAAATTTCATTAGAAAAGAATATATGTGAAGTTCAGAAGAAGATAAGGCATCCTCTTAAAGAAACCTAATGAGAACAAAAAAAAAACCATAATAACAGAAAAGATTGAACACGTTAACAAAACAAAGCATACAAATCTTAGTAAGGTTGATTTAAATTTTCTAGAGTTGACTGGTTCATGCATAAAGAATCCACAGTATGTACTAATTGCCATTATTGTTGGTTTTCACTCCTTGTTTGGATTTGTATCAGTTTAATGAATTCTATTCCCTGGTTCCCGAGTCTCATTAAACTGTTGAATGTAGAAGAATGCAGTTGATGGAATTAAGAAATATAATATATACGGCAAATGTACATTGGATACCCTAAATAGACAGAAATGCAGAGCTGGTCCATTTCTCAAAAATAATAAAAGAAAATGCTAACCTGCAGTTGTATTCTTCACTTTTACTCTTGCCTCCTGATAAATCAGAGAAGATATTAGATTATGCAATATGGAACTTAAGAAAATGAAAATTTGCATCAGTCAAACACAAATAATATCAGTTTCTACTATAGTTAAGCAAAGGCAAGGAAACCTTCTGATCATGATCCTCATTGTCATCACTTTCTTCATCTGATGATGAGTCAGCAGCAATTGCATCGTAGAACTCATCATGAACGTCTTCATCCTCAAATTCAGTACATGAGATAGGGATATCAGAAAGTCTTGAACGATGAAATGAGGCAGCATATTTATGTTGAACTGTTGGATTGGCTCCCATATATTCTTTTAGACCTGAATCATGATTTGAAAACATCATTTCAAATATCAGCGGTATAGTATTCACAATTTATTTCAACAAGGCATCATTTCTTGAGAAACTAAAATGGAATTCTAAAACTCCTTAGAGATGAAGTCATTTATGAAGTCAGCAGTGCTCCATAGGTTTACTACTAATGATATGATGCAAATTTGAAGGCCCAATTTGGTTCTTTCTCCTAACATGTTTACGTGGAGTTAAATTTTGGGACAACTGCAAAATGTTTTTACAATGTAGCACTGAAACATCATTATCGAATAATCTATTTCATTTTCTTTTTATAGAATCTAATGAGTCTGGATAATTTGGATCAGATTTTATTGATCAGGTACAGATGCTTCGGTCACAAAAAAGATGCAGAAGTTCTGAATATTAGATATTCTGTGGCACTGCAGTTTTTTTCTGTTGTTTGGGAGGAAATGCTCAGATCATATAGGCCTTTACCTGTGATTCCAAATTGTGAAAAAAAAAAAAATCTACTCTCATCTGACACCTCAAATTAGAAAGCTTTGACTCAAAGAAAGGCAAAATTAAAAAGGCAAAAATAATAGGTTGGGTTCAAGTGAGAGAATATTTCAACTCAGGAAGCTACTATAATGTCACACTCATCAGACTTACTTTTCTGGCACCAAATAAGTGCATATTTTGAACAAGATGCTAGTGCTCAAGAGACCCCTCATTAGTTAGGATCTATGAACCACAAATACTGGCATGGACATGTCAACATGTTAAATTATTGAAATTACATGACATGACATGACATGGCATATATATATATTGTAATTCCAACAGTATACATAAAATGAAAAGATAATTAAAGATCCATAGTTATTTTGATGAAAGCTTCAAAAATTATAATATCTATTCATGACATTTGTTATATGTGTCAATGTTGTCTATTTTGTATACTCATATCCAGAAAATCATATATGAAGCATTCTTTCTATGCATTATCCAACCTTAAACCCCTTTTTTATATAAAAAAAAAAGGCCCATTCATGTTTTTTCTTAAATAAAAAGAAACATCTGTCATCTACGGATCTAAGTCAGGTCCAGCCAAGTTCAAGCTGTGTCCAGCCGTGCTTGAGCTGTTGAAAAAATACTGATACACAGGGAAACATGTATGCATGTCGGACACTGGAACACTCCAGCTAAATGGAGTTTCCGTGCTTCATAGATTTGGACTATATTTTTGACAGTTGTGAATGACCAATCTGTCAAAATTTAACTAAGATATAAGATGTTGGCCAAAAAAAACTAAGATATAAGATGATAGCAACAGCTCAACTACTTTACCTGCCACTTGACATAATAACGCATAAGGTATGCTCTTCTCAAACTTTGAGCACTGGCTATTCTTCCATTTGCCCCAAGATGCATTGTGTATCTCTAGAGTGTGGGTGACTAGACACCTTTGGGTGCTTGATCCCATAGGTGTGTTCAAACTGCTAACCTCCCATGTAGATGCTGCAGAAATTACAATGTAGGAATTATATTTGTTAAGAACTCAATGGTCATCTCTAGCACTTTTTTTCCCACTACAGAGCAAAATAATTAAACACGTAGAGGTCAGCTTCTACCTATAGTAACTATCAAATGAAAGCAATAAGAGATAGGTTCCACCATAAGTGGACTGTTAGTTAAAATAAGCTTCATTAAGCTCAAGCAAGTATAAAAAAATAGTTTAAATTTTCAAGGAAAGAGTAAAAAAGCTTTTGTTTAGTAGATAGAGAGAGAGGAGTCTAAAAGGGGAAAGTGACAGAGGCAGATAGCGGGATAAAAAATTCACTGAAAACCTATACAAAAATTTGATAACTGTCAAGATGTTAAGGACAGTCTAGGAGTTTCGGTTTTATTTAAATCTATTTATTCAGAGGTGTAAATTGATTCAGTGATACAATCAAGTTTTTCCCAATCTACCGCAACAATAACCTAGATGAATGTTCTGATATGTATAGCCTTAAATTCATCAACGTAGTAGTAAACAGAGCTCCAATAAAATTAAAATGTACAAAAAACAAATTATAAATCTGACAAGGTTTACATATTTTAGATCCAAGTAAAACGTACAACAATGTAAGATTAGGAAAAAGAAATATTTACTACTGCCAACCAGTTTGTTAGTTCACAGCAACTCAAGAACGAGAACAAATACTAAGCACCTTTAATTTATAGGATACTTAGAATCTAAATGCATTACATATAATAATTATATAATAACAAAATTGTAAGAAAAGAGTTCAGCTCCGCATTTACTTACAGAAAATGTAAATAGACTAACAGGGTTGTATATTTGACATTCAAAGTTGGCTCATAAAACCAATTAAGCTTTTAAAATGCCAATAATTCAAAACAAGTCACTGTAAAAATTCTTTAGGACATTTCATGTAAAAAAGAATTCCAAAAGACAAGTGTTCCCAAAACAATGGAAGGTGACAAAGTTATGCAAAAAATATATCTTACGATTAACTTTTGTACGTCGGTATCCAGATCTTGGAGGCCTTTTTTTATGTATAGCTGGAAACTGCAAGATTGCTGCACGAATTAAAAACATAATTTGTCAAAGCAAATCAGCCAAGTAAGTCAAAACACAGCAAACTTTCTACTGAACCAACAATTGGTTGAGTGCAAGGCACTATTTCAACTCGTAAGTATAAACTACTAAGTAAAGGTCCATGATTATTTTATTATAACTTCTCACATGCCATCTCACACAAGAGCCATTTGAAATTGAAGTTCGGACAAAGCATAGGCCTGCTACCCTGGCCTGTAATTTCATTTGATTATTCAGGATGAGGGGTGGCAAGGGTAAAATCCTTCAACCTAACCACTTGGCTGTGGAGGCTTTAATATCATGTCAAAGACCACTTCCTCTTACAAACTGAAGCTATTAGGTGAAGGCTCAAACATAGCTTTAGTATAATCTCTAACAACTTTATAACAGATGTATTAAAACAATAACCACTATAGATGATCCATGCAATAAAAGGTGACAACAACTACGATATCAGAAACCATGTTGCTGCACTAGAGAATGAATAGACAAACTGTGGGAATGAAGTCAAATAATATGGATCCTATGCTTAAGACAAGAGTTATTTTATTCTGTAGAAATTCAACAGGCAAATCAAAGGACAATAAAATTGGCACCAAAGGTAAGGAACAATTTTTCACAAATGTAGGAGTTTTATAGCCTCTTCAGGATTGCTTATTTTAAAAAATAAGCACCTTACTTTTTAAAAAAGCAATCCTTGTATGTTTTAGTTGTGTTTGGACAAAACCAACAATTGCTAATCGTTGTAACAAATGTTGTTTTCTTATTGGGTTTCCACTTGTGGAAAGGAAGTAGGAAATTTGGGCTTCTCCTTTGATGGAGCAGCAAAAACAAAATAAAAAATATATATTTTTTGAAAAACAAAAAGTGTTAAAATAAGCAGAAATTTACAATAATTCCAACTAAGCCCTTAAGCACATTATCCCTGTATTTATATTCTTCCACCTATATAAAATAAAGGCCAAAGTGCACTTTTGGTCCCATAACTTTTGCTCAGGTCTCAATTTGGTCCCATAACTTTTCTTGTTGCACTTTTGTTCCCATATCTTTTGCTTAGGTTGCAGATTTGGTCTCGTATTGCACTTTTGGTCCCATATCTTTGGATTAGTTTGCATAAGTGGTCTCATGTCTTTTGGTCAGGTTGCAGAATTGTGCCAAATCTTTGGGTTAGGTGTAAAATTAGTCCCATATATTTGGGTCAGGTGGGACTGGCAGTGAAACTTTTTGAAAAGATATAAGACCAATTCTGCAACCTAACCAAAAGATGAGACCAAAAGTGATACGGTACCAAATTTCAACTTGAGCAAAAGATATGAGATCAAAAGTGCAACATAAAAAGTTATGGGACCAAATTGAGACCTGAGCATAAGTTATGGGACCAAAAGTGCACTTTGACCAAAAATAAGTTGATGTTCTTACTGTATGTTCCATCTTGCCCACGAAACCATCGCCTCGAGAAGACAAAATCTCGTTTTGATTGCCACCTGAGTGAAGTATAAATGAATATTTAATTTTCAGCAATGCATTAGGAATTCAATCAGGCATTAGGAGAAAAAGTGGCGAGGTGATGAATCCCATGACACTAAATTTTTTGACAACCAAAATCCTCTTAGTGATAGCATGAGCAAGAACAGATAAAAATTTACATTCAACAATCAGCAAATTCAGGCATGCCATACATGAAGAATTATACAGAATGTAAGTTTAAAAAACAATATGAATGTCAAAATAGCCAGTGCATGTAAACCTCTATCAATTAAAACAATCACGACTTAAAAGGTGAGAAGTTACTGAGTAATTGTAAGAACTAAGGTTGTAAATAATCAAATATTTCAGAGTGTAGTTATATAGGCACAGCCATCCTGTTCCAGTAACACTTGGAGTATCTGAAATGTCAAAATAAATTGATTACCGTGTGAGATATTTTGGATCATATGTACCATAAACCACATCATAATGTCCATCATAAGAATCTACCAGCTCCAAGTCACCCATCAACATATCCCACCTGCAAAAGGAAATACTAAGTTTCTGGTATGTTGCTAATACTCCTTAAGCACTTTTTATGGGAAACTTACTCATATCTTTGCTGTTGTTCAGTGTTTAAAAGAACTTCAAACACTGTGTCTGCGTTTGCATCAATATAACCCACAGATTTTGCAAGGACACCCTTACCTTGCTACAAAGCATAAAAAGAATGTCAAAGCTGAAAGGAGATATGAGTATCAAGAACCCAGCTCACCCTACGATTGCCATTATCCTCTAGAAAAATCCTAAAATTTGAATTCTGAATCTTGATTCAATTTTGTAGATTGTAATTGACCCCTCAATATTCTCGCCAACCTAAAAGTGTCTTCGACCTTCATAATATTCCATTCTGGCACCAGAACTTTATTAAATGACATCAGCAAAAGATAAAAATAAGATGGCAGGGCCATGACACTTATCCAAGAGACCCCCTCAACAGATGACGTGGTTGGAATTAACAGATTGATCAACGCTCTACAAGCTGACACCATCCAGTACTTTTCTATTTTTTAGATTTTAAAATAATATTTGATGTTTTGAATTTTAAAATAAAAAAATAAAACAATGTCATCAAATATGTTTTTCAATTTTTTAATTTCAAAAATAGAAAACTGTTTTTAGGGAAGGGAATCAAATAGGCCCCTAGTCTCAACTCCCTCTCACCAGAATAAAACACATTAGTAAAAAACCTAACTAGCTTTCAAAATTTTTTTTTTAAATCCATGATTTGCAACAAGCTATATATGTATATGTACCTTGTAATCACAAACATCCTCAAAAATCCTGATACCTGAAACCACAAACAAAGAGCATCATGTAGGATAGGATAGACAAAAGTGTAATCTGTACTATCATGACTAATATTAGCAAGATTTACAAGTATGAATAATAATAATAATAATAATAATAATAACCATAAGGTTAAAGGGTCATTTTGGTCTTAAATGTATGCCCTAATGTTCATTTCGATCTTTTATGCTTCAAAATGTTCAAATTGGTCCTGAATGTTGGCAAAATGTTTCATTTTGGTCCCACACTATTGAATGTGGTCATATCTCGTTCCAAGTTCGAATGTGATGATTTCAGAGCTACATGTTGCTTTCAAGGAGTATTTTCTCTATTTAGTTGGGGTCGTCAGCTAATGAGGTCAAATCAGGTCACGAAAGTAGGCCGCTCATTTCACGATCAAACAAGCGAAATTGGTCATATTTCTCTCGTTTCTAGTCCTAATTTTATGAATTCAAAGCGACGAGCTACTCTTAACAACTCTCTTTTCTACCCAGTTGGGGCCATTAGTAGATGAGGTCAAATCAGGCTTGAAAGTGGGGTTGGTACCAAAACTTAAAAACTCACGAAAAATTGGTTCAAAATCCAGTTTTGAGCCCGATTTAATCTCATTTACTGACAATCTCAACTAGTCAAAAAAAGGATTCGTTAAAAGTAACCCATAGCTCTAAATTCATCGCATTCGGACTTGAAACGAGAGAAATGAGACCGGTTTCGCTTGTTTGACTGTGAAACGAGCAGCCTACTTTTGGGACTCGATTTTACCCCGTTTGCTAACGGCCCCAATTGGATAGAGAAATTACTCTTCGAAAGGAACACGTAGTTCTGAACTCCTCACATTCGAACTTGAAACGAGAAAAATATGACCACATTCATTAGTTTGGGACCAAAATGAAACATTTTGCTAACATTTAAGATCAATTTGAACATTTTGAAACATAAAGGACCAAAATGAACATTAGGGCATATATTTAGGACCAAAATGACCCTTTGACCTAATAATAATAATAATAAAGAATAACTACTAGCATTGTCTTTTTGCATAAAAATAATCAGACAACACAATCGTGCACGGATAGAAAACCTTTCCACCTTAGTTACCCAGGTTGCCTAATCCCAGATAGATATAAGTAAACACTGTTTTCCCTTGCAGAACTTTCTCTTTTTCTTTCTAATAAGATAAAGGAAAGAAAGGACTAGTAGGGGATGATAACCTTCTATATTTATCTCCTTTAATAGACTCAATCAATAGCTATCTCAGCTTAATCCTTGTTCAAATTTTGAGATTCAAAGTACCCTTGACTAAAAGTCGATGTTGTATCTTAATTGGCAATCAGTGAAGGAAATCTGAAATAGAGGATGAGCAATCCTCTATGAGGGCAGAAAATCAAAGATGGGGAAAATGGAACATTACAAAAGAATCTCAAGTGTTAAAACTAGAAGTAATATCCAAAGAAGCGACCTAGCCAAAACTCCAATGAGTCCTATTGATGCTAAATTACATATAAACTCTGACAACATATTACTCAAATTGATCAAGTTTAACCAAGCTTTGATGCCAAGGATTTACCATTCCAGATTTAATTGTTTCTTCCAAAACATCTCAGATGCTTTTATGTGTCCACAAACTACATCATAATGCCCAAGTAGAATATCACATACATGTACGATCGGAACAAGGCCAGTATGCAACTACGGAGGATCAGCTCTTCAAAGGCAGAGCTTTGATAGGGACAGAGGTAGCATGTGAAGCCCATATGGAAATGATGCCCAGTTCTCACATCAATTAGTATAGGCTGCTGGGTAGACTACTTATGTGGCTTGGTCCTCCCCCCTCAATGTCTAACTTTTGAGGGGAATTCTTCAAGATGGATTGGGTCTCATTAGATGCAAAGTGATCTTTATCCAATCTTTATAATGCCCTATAGGTTTCTAGATACACAATCCAGGTTATGTTTTCTTCTACAATTTTTTTAATAGGAAGTTTATTTTTTTAAAAAAAAAGGACTAAAGAGCTTGACCTTTTAACTCAGGGTGGATTAACAATGCCTATGAAAGCCAGAGAAAGAAAGAAGCAATAGTACAATGTAAAACCTAGCATGTTAAAGTTTAAAGAAAGACTCATGAGGACAGAAGCTATGGCAAAATGACATTTAAGAAAAGATGCAGAGTGAAAAAAAGTCTCTTCTTTCCTTTACAAAGAGACCTACCTCCTTATCAGGGAACAAAATGTTATATATTTCTAGTCATAGAAACTGCTGTCATACAAAACCATTAAAAATTACGAAGAAATTTTGATTAGGCCTTTCACTTCTACTTACTTAAAATAAGTCTTAGAATATCTAAATGCCTTAACTTTTACTTACTGTAAGAAAATAAGAGTTAAAGCAGCAAAAACATTGCTTGTCATTTGTCAATAATCTGGAAATATGCTTGTGCATCAGATAAAATTACCATTCATAGTACGAACACATTTCCATTGATGAGCTTCACATGCATCTCCACTATCCCCATCAAATCCATCTGAACCCCCACCCACCATTGACGATTGGCGCGAGAGAGTCTCCGGGCCTTCAAGAGTTAAAGAGACACAATAAATGTTAAGTGGTATAAAATAGTGAAGAGAATTATATACTGCAAAGAAAAATCCTAATGCATTAGCTCCACCAACTATCAGAAAAAAGAAAAAGAGAAAAAGGATAAGTTGCAAAATTATAGTCAATATTGATTCATATTTCAGAATTACACTTTAACACAACTATTCCCCACAGTGCTGGGGGACATTCATACAATACTTTAACTTTTATCTCTCCTTTTGAAACTGGAAACAAGATGGGCACTCCATTAGACTCAGCTAACACGCAAATCAGGTGTTTTTTTTTTCTTTAATGGCACAATGAGAATGAAATGCAAAATGCACTGATCAGTTAAGTAATTTAATGCCTCAAAATCTTCCCCTGATGGAAAAACCATGCTTAACAACTTACCTTGGCCAATTCTTATAAGCTTCCTCAATCCATAAGCATACCGCCTCACTCTAGGCCGATGTCCTTCAAGATTGATCCTTCCACAACATAAAGAAAATAGGTCAATTTAATGATAAATCATCTAAGAAAAGGACAACTTCTATCTTAAATCATCCAGTACTGCATAAAAATCACTCAATTGCTAAGATCACAAATTATGAGAAAGCACGTGTATTATTGTCAATGATACCAACGTCAATTCTGCAATTCTTCATTAAACCTAGATCACAATGTATTTTTCTCAAAATTATTATCTAAACATAAGGAATTAAACACATAAAACTTTTATTGTTCCTTGACCTTTTATTGAAACAAGGAAAAAAAAAGAGAAAGAGAAATACATATAAAAGAATCAACAGAATTGAAATCCCTGCTAGTTAATGGTTTCTAGTTTGTGTGATAGATCATCGAAAAAGCATTGTCAATCATTCAGCAAGGACCTTTGCAAACAAGGCCTTTTAACTCATGTTATTCTATAAAAAAAATTAAAAAAAAAAACAAAAACAAAACAAAAATATATGTACAAGTGCATTTCAGGTGAAAAATTAGGCATACTCGGCCTCCATGCTTAGTTTCTCTCGGGCACTACCTGCTCTTGACAGCTCATGCTCAGCCTACAAAGGGAAAAAATTCAGTAGAGAAAACATAAGATATTATACTATATAGGCAAAAGTATTCATTACGTCCTCAAACTTTACACCTGCTGTCAATTTCGTCCCCAATCTTTCTTTGCTGTCAATTTCATCCCCAAACTTTACACATGCTGTCAATTTCGTCCCCAATATTTTTTTGTTGTCAATTTCGTCCCTAATGTTTCACATTTTGGTCAATTTTATCCTTTGCTCTTACTTTAGCTAAATATTGACGACAAAATCTATGTGGCTAACAATATATAATGCAAAATTGATAGAAAAAGAAACTCAAATCTTAACTTAGATTCAAAAACGGGATGCAGTCTGTCGTTAATTTATTAAAAGAAATTAGTTAAAGGATAAAATTGACGAAAATGTGAAAGATCGGGGATGAAATTGACAGTTGATGTAAAGTTTGGGGACGAAATTGACAGCAAAAAAAGATTGGGGATGAAATTGACAGTTTGTGTAAAGTTTGGGGACGAAGTTGACAGCAAAAAAAGTTTGGGGACGAAATTGATAGTTGGTGAAAAGTTTGGGGACGAAATTAGTACTTTTACCTACTATATATAAATATAGTTCAATTACAATCAGGCTTGGATTGTAACCATTATTGATGCCAATAACATATGAAACTTTCACATTATAATCATAATCTGATTTATTTTCTCGTACCTTTTGTTTGGCATGAACAAATGCTTCTACCCATCTTTGGGCTTCCCCAGCTGTAGCACAAGCAATCTTAAAGAAAATGTGCATATAAAAGGTTATTTCAAGATTGAATAAATAAAATAAATAAACTATAACACACATAACTTGTAGGAATTCCTTCAATCTTAAATTAGTGAGCTCTTCAATACTGATGCATAGATGCAAAAACAATTGAATATTTGTGAAAATGTTGGATTCAGTAACTATTTCGAATCCTGTCATCTAAAAGATTCAAATTCCAACTCATTCTGCATTTTAATTATGAGAAACTTGTCTTTAGTAATTGTGTTTTATTAACGACAGACTGTTGAAGATTAATATGATTAACATTAATGCCAAATACCAAAGTTGGAAGATTAGACCTCTAGTTTATATACAACAGAGTATAACTAGAGCAATTGTTAATACTTCAGAAACGGAAATGCACTGATGCTTGATAAATAAGCATGCTATGTAGAAAATAAATTGCAAACACTTTAAAAAATTATCAAAAGAAACAATGCAAAGCAATAACTTACTTCTCCCTTTTTGGCCTCATCTAAACGGTTGTAAAAGCGTATAACATAAAGATCCTGGGGAAAAACACAACATTTAGCTTGTTCCAAATTTAAAAATAAATGACTAAGTTAAGAGTTAACTGCAAAGAGAATATTCCATTAAAACCAGTGCATATACAATCAATCTAATTTAATAAATACAAAGAGTTGAATGTACTACCTTATTGTGAACCTTCCGTGATCCTAGCTCCTCCACCATTAGGGTAGGCCCTATGACTCCTTGCCTAATGGGTTTCTATACAAGCAAAGTTGCAACATACACAAAATAAACAATATTAGAAGCGAGAAAGAGGTTATAAAAGAAAAGAGAACGATATATAAACTAATGGAACAACATTACAATCCTCATTTACTCATTAAGAAAAAAATTAAATCAATTTAAAGATTATTGGAAAAACTAGCATGCCTACATTTTAAATAAGATATCATTGACTTATAACAAACAACATTTTCCTCAGGACTCAACCTTTTTCATGAATTGGTAGGATAAAAAATAAAAATAGCAATATATTCTAGAGATCCTGAACAAACAGATATCAGCTGTTGGTTTTGAGATGCTATCATTTCAAAGCTATCCCAGTCACTGTTGTTTCCATGTCTTGCATCTTTCCCCCATCCCATAAATAGAATGTACATGACTCCAAGCTTCCATGTTAATAAATGCTTTTAGGAAATCGAGTCCTTGTTAGTTTCCCTTGATACTTGAATCGTTTATAGTTACCTCACCGAGGATTCTTCAAGTATTCTCTTTTCTTACTTTTCCCTGTAAATAACCCTTAACCATGTAGGCATTTGAGATTATATTGTAGTCTTTTGCTCAAGTTGATCTTAAAGCATACAGGGCTTCGCATAAAGGTGGTTGAAGCTTGTAACGCACAGCACTTGGTGGTATCATGGTTCCTCAACCCTCTTTCTTTCTGTGTGAGTGTGTGGGTGAACGGTTAGGATGGAATTATTTATTATTGTCAATTGGTCTAGCACATGGAAGAGTCCGCAGCAGACTATTCATCAAGTTCCTCATATGTTCATCAACATTTCATCTTTTGCTGAGGTGTTTAATTTTGTTAAGAATCGGACCACTCAGGTTGTATCATCCTTCTTTGAAGTTTGGGTAAATTACATTTTGGTACCCTGTTCTATGGACCGTTTTCACTTTGGTACCATGTTCTTTTAAAAAGTGACACTTTGGTACCATGTTCTTTGCACTATTAATACTTTGGTACCCAAATTAATATTTTTGTTAAGTTTTGACAGCAAAGTCTCACATAACCATCACGTGCACAATAAAAACACTCAAATGTCTATTTTTCTCTCATTTTTCACGATTCAAATGGTAATATACTCCAAAATCTTCTCATTTTGAATCTTAGTGTTTTTCATGATTTTCGAGTTTTTTAGCGTCTGAATCGTGAAAAATGAAGATTTGGGTGTTTTTACTTTGCATGTGATGGTCGTGTGCCACTTTGTCATCAAAACTTAATAGAAAAGTAAATTTGGGTACCAAAGTGTTAACGGTTGCAAAAAACAAGGTACCAAAGTGTCACTTTTGAAAGAATAGGGTCCCAAAGTGAAACCAGTCCATAGAACAGGTATCAACATGTAATTTACCCTTAAAGTTTTGCAGATGTGTCCCAAAACTACATTGTCCCAAAGTCTGAATCTCCAGTTTTAATATTCCTGGGGTTTCACCATTCTATTCTATCGCCTATCATTAGAACGGAAAAATAATAAAAAGGACGAAAAAGAAGAGAAACATACAATGCCAGGGTTCTCGTGGGGATCACGCTTGTACATGGAGACATACTTGCCCCTGATAAACAGGAATCGAAGATGACGATAGTCGTGACCGATGGAATTGACGCCCAAATGATAAACCCAACCAAAGAACTCAAATGAATTTTTCTCTTCGCTACTTCCGACGATTGAGGTACTGCGCTCTGAAGAAGAAGCTCCGCTTCCGGACTTGCTCGGCGGCGATTCCATCATTCAATTCCGTCCAGATTAGCCTACAAGATTGATTAGACACAAAGAGTAATGCAAAGTTCTAAACAATGTTTGGAAATTCACCTCTATTTTCTTCCTTCTTTCTTCTTTTTACTTAATTCAGATGTTTTCCATCGTTTTCTCCGCAACATTTGCTTTTGCCTCATTTTCTTGCGCTCTTTTGTGTATACGTACCTGGTTTCTACACCTAGCATGTTCAGGTTCTCACTCCTAACGCTTTCTTTGGGATCAATTAATTAAATTTTGATCAAGGCCAAAATAAACTTTTTGATCCCTTATATTTTGAATTAGTTGCAATTCATTCCTTTTCTCTTTTTGTGTTGCAATTTTGGTCCTATAAGTTGTTAGAAATTTTACCTTTATCAGACTCATTTTCAGACCCAATTTGATTTTATTTGTTAAAAGTTACAACTTGACAAAAAAAAAATCATATATAGCTCTGAACTCGTCATATTTAGATTTAAAATAAGAGAGATATAATCAATTTTTTCATTTGATCGTGAAACGAGCGACTTATTTTTAAAGTTTAATTTGCTTTTATTTAATCACGATTCCAATTAGACAGAGAAATACTCATTAAAAACAACTAATAGTTTTAAACTCATCGCATTCAAACTTGAAATAATAGAGATATGACTATGTTTAATTGTTTGGACCAATGAATAAAACTTTAAAAAAATTTATAAAACTAAAATTACAATAAAAAAAAACATAAAGTTAAATTAGAACCTATTTCTAACATAAAGGACCAAGGTTGTATTTTGGCCAACTTTGAAATGATGAGGACCTGGTCAACCAAAATAAAACAAGTAATAATCCCATTAAAACCATATTGTCCATCATTGTCGAATCAGAAAATTTAGTTTGAGATAAAGTTTGATAGAAAGAATGTAGGAATAATTCATTTTAGATACCTGAATTCTTGTATTTTTACGTTAGCTAGTCAAAACTCAAGACGGAAGATATCTATCTATCTATCTATCTTCTATTAATTTTATAAATTAGCGCTTTGAGATATTATACTTTAAAGTTTTAACACTTTAATAATAATGTATTAAAAGAACACTTCGATAGTAACAGTGATGATTTTCTAATATTTTTTTATAAAATATGTTGTAAGAACATATTTAAGTGTTACTTCAAGACATAACTTTCAATATATTCTTAATATGTGAATGTAATACTTACAATTATTTATGACCTATATCGATCATTTTATTTTTTAATATTATGAAAAAGAATGCTCCATGTATGACACATTATATGACTTTGAGATATTGTAGAGGTTTAAAAAACATACTCAAACTTGATACGAAATCATTGTTACCTATAGTTGTAAATAACATAGCTAATCAGTAAAATGCATTAATTTAAGTGAGATGAGTTATACAACCACAAAATCTAAAAACATATCAAAAGACTTTAGACAGGCAAACCAAATGCAATATGTTTGAATTACAATTAACCTATGACTTTTATAGATGTTGTCGTCAGCTGTTAGGGGTGTTCACGGGCTGAGTTGGGTTGGGTTTAGGGCGAGTTCGGGCTCATTTTTTTATTTGCCGGGTTGGGGTTGGGTTGGGTTAGCAGGTTGGCCCATACTATTTTTTTAAATATATTTATTTTTTAAAAAAATTGGTCTCTCTTAAATTTTTTTCTTTAATTTAGTCCTTCAAAATTTATTATTGATGGACTAAATTGAGAATAAAAATTTATGAATTGACCAAATTGTAAAAATAATATTATTTGTAATATTAAAATATAATTTTAACTAAATAAAAAATTATTTTTATTTTTTATTTTATATTTGTGCGGGCCAGCGGGTTGGGTTGGGTTGAGCAGGCTCAAAATCTTGAAACCCGCAGCCCAACCCAAACCACAGCAAATTCAACTTTTTGAACCCAAACAAACCCAACCTAACGGGTTGGGTTGGTTTTGGCGGGTTGGCCCAACCCACTGAACACCCCTATCAGCTGTGTTGCAATGAGAATCTTAATCCCTGCCTTTGTCCTAACTCGAGACAAAGCAACATACAGTTGACCATGGGAAAAAACTGGACGTGGAAGATACAATCCAACACTTGATAAGGACTGGCCTTGACTCTTATTAATAGTCATCGCAAATGACAACACTACAAGAAACTGACGTCTTTGGAATTTGAAAGGTAATTTAGAGTCAGAAGGAGTTATTAGCAAGCGAGCAATTAAGACCTTTTGTCCAGCAACCTTCCCAGACATAACAATGGCTTCAGTGACGTGATTAGTCATTCTTAAAACGATCAATCTAGTACCATTACACAAACCCAGAGCTTTGTCAATATTCCTAAGTAACATAACAGTTGCTCCTACCTTGAGCTTCAAACGATGATAGGGTAGTCTTGAACCTTTAATAGAATTCAAGAATTCAGTAGGGTACATTTCGGACATCGTAACAGCATTGTCGTCAGTCTTACAAATGCTATCCGAGCTCAAGAATGTTTTCTCAACCCCTGGAAGCTTACTAATCATAGTATCATTTACATCATTCACATCATCCAACGTTGGAGCAAGAATAGCCCTATCTCTGAAGTAGTTAACATTGTTATAGTTCTCCAAAAAATTAGGATAAGTTGACTCAACAATTGATTCTAGTGGATCAGTAAAATTCCTGATCAAAATTTCATCAGATATTTCTACCTCAAATTGCTAGTCTGTAACATTGGTACCAATCTTACCATCACCAAACTTCAGCAACCATTTGGAAAACAATCTAACCTCCTCTTTCTCTACAGACGACACACTTACCTGAAGACGCCTGTTTTTGGTTAAACTCATAACCTTACATGAAGACCATAGGTATAAATAGTTGATACATGACAAAACAATTTCCTGCCGTGTGCCTCTGGGAATAACAGGAAGGATTTGTCTAAAATCACCTCCTAATTCAACAACTTTACCACCAAAAGGTTTCTCGGAGCTAGAAACATCCTCAGATATCATAATATCCCTTAGAGATCTATCCAGTGCCTCAAAACAAAAATGATGACACATAGGTGCTTCGTCCCATATTATTAGCTTGCACGCTATCATCAGTTCTGCCAAATCGCTCCCTTGTAACATGTTACATGTACTTTCACTGTCACATTCAATAGGTATCCCGAACCTAGAATGTGTTGTTCGACCACCGGGGATTAATTATGCTCCAATTCCACTTGATGCAACTGAAACAATAGCCCAGATAAATATCATAATTGATACTACAAAAAAATATATACCCAATGTATTCATACACCAACAATTCAAACACAATACCTGCCAATACAATATCACCCATGCACCGAATTGTTGCTGTTAAAGTCTTCTAGAGAAATGTTTTACCAGTCCCACCAAAACCATTGACAAAAAAAACCTCCACAACCACTGTAACATGCATTTATGATGGAAGTATATATATTATGCTGCTCATCAGTCAACGAACGTATTAGAGATGCATGTTGCTCTGAAAGTTGCTCCTGATCATAGTTCATTTCCTCAATAATCAACAAATTCTGTGACAGTTCATTGCTTGACGACATAGGTAACGACATCGAAGAAAAATCACGCAAGGTCCTACCATTTTCTTTAAGTATGCGGTCAATCTCGTCAAGTGCAAAATCCTTTATACATTCAGAAGATAAATTCAAGTCTGTAAAAATATAGAAAACACAACTACCTTGAAATAACATCTTGAATTATACATCGTTAAATAAACAAAGATTAAGATTCTATGAAGGAAGAAGTATATATTAAAATACAGAAAAAAATAAACGCAGAAAATTAAAAATATTTGTGTACATAAAATTGAAGATATGATATATTAAGCCAAAGAAAAAAGGGTTCATTAACATGATCTCTCACCTGGATTCCGAGTAATATGCCTCTGCATCAGTAATATGTCATCTGATAGATGCATCCAAGTGTTTTCCCACACATTTGCTGGATTCGTAATTGCATAGTTTACTATGAACGACACAGACATTCTGCGAACAGAACCTGCAGATGCCCAACTACTTGCCTCTACTATTGCATCTATATATTCTCTATCATCATCGAGTAGAACCAACGCATAACACGCGCTTTGGTAAGTTGGATAAAGATCTGTAAATTTCTTTGCACCTCTATTAGTATTTAACAGTGTCCGCAGATAGTACAACTCTCTAGAAGAGTGATATATATAGTAAATTCTCCCAATTGAATATCCAGATTTCCTTCTACACCACTCCCCGTTCTTAAATACAAATTTAGTAGGAAATTTAGCATAGGTAAGCTTCTTAGCCTCTTCATATTTTGCATTTGCTTTAAACCAAGCCTGTAATTTGGTCATTTTGGATTCGGCTTGACAAACAACATCCTCAAGCAAATCATCGTCTTCAAAAAGTATACTTTGTTCATCTTCACGATAAACTTCTAGACAAATGACAAATGGTTCATTATGTTAAATAGTATAGCCAAAAATCCTCCAAGAACCCTCACAGGCAAAAACATATCGGCATTCGTAATACTGTATCACCTCATCAACAATCCATTGATTTTGACAATGACATGGAAACGGGACACGACACGAACATGGACACACAGACACATCAGATTTTTAAAATTGCACGACACGACACGACATATATTTATATATAATAATAATTAAAAATTCATAAATTTTGATGAAAACTTTAAAAATTACAATATTTATTCATAATATATGTCATATATGTCATTANATAATATATATATTCATAATATATGTCATACGTGATATTATTTTCTATTGTTTGTCAACAAAGTAAAAAAAAATTAATTTTATATTATGAAACTTATGAATATGTGTCGTGTGCTGTCGTACGGGTGTCGGGCATGGACACGTGTCGGACATGGTAACACGTTGTCAAAATGAAGTGTCCATGCTTCATTAATGTGTTATATATATTCATTATATCGTTTAACTCACAAAAATTGAGAAAGTATGAATTAAAACATGGTTAATCATAATTATTGTTAACAAAAATGTAATCATTTTCATATGATGAACAATTAGCCATTAATTATGGTAATAAATGCATTAATTTTGGTTATTACTTTGATTAAATATATGAATAAGGAAATATGTGTATTTAGTAAAATAAATGAATACTCATAATTAGTCCAAAATTTTAAATTANGTGTTTAAAGAGAATTTGTTAGATAAACTCATTTTTAAAAATTTATAATTTCACTTGAAATAATTAATTTAAATAATCATATCTAAATTCTTATACTCTTTTAAATACGAGTTTTAAAGTTATTTGAAAATCAAAGGATTCCTTTTTTCAGTGGAAGATGGCCTCAACAGTTATTAACTTGTTTATCTCTTCATCTTGATATTTCCATTTTGTTTTAATGCAATCATCCTTTCCGAAAATAAGGCAAAAAGACTCTTAGTGGTCCTATTTGTAGACGCGATTTTTATATTCAATTTGATCTTGTTTACTAATGACTTCAACTAGAAAAAAAAAAAACTTATCAAATTTGATCCGTAACTTTAATTTAATCGTATTAATTTGAAATTGAGAAATATAATCATATTTTTTTTTTGGCTGGATAGAAATATGATTATATTCAAAAATTTAAAATTAATAACAAAACTTTTTGAAAACATTAAAAATTAAAATAAAATAAAAAAATTATTGAATACCAAAACAAAAAGTAAATATTAAGTATAGGAAGGTTACACAAAACAATTAATTAATACTCTCTCTAAGCTGAAAACCTCCTATCTAAATATGAAATCGTCACATGAAGGATGTCACTTTCTGGTTGACATGTGTTCGTTCTTATTAATGCGGCCACGTCTACTTTTATATCACTAACATATTTAATGCGGCCCACACACTCCTACGGCTACAACATGTTTTCAAGGGAGCCACGCATCTTTTTTGTCTATACGCTTTCACTTCACATTCAATGAAGATCTTCTAAGCAATATTAGATAAGTCCTCCTACGGTCCTATGTTATAAGGGATTGGTGATAGGGATGCCTAAGCGATTGGGATGGTAACTTAGGCGGATATTTTAGATATCTGAGCGAATACCCGTAAAAAATATTTAATATCTGTCGAATATAATATCGGATATCGAATAGGATATGGGTAGTGAAAAATAAAAAAATTATCGGATGTCGGGTGAATACAGATATGACCTCAACTATCCGGTATCCATTTGAAATGAACGGATAGTTAAGGTACCCGGTATTCAATACTCTATAATATAAATATTTTATTATATTTTATACATTTTTATCATATTTTTAATTATTTTATTTTAATTAACAGATATTAGTTATAAGATATCAGATATATCCAATTTTTGAATTAGGATATCTTATTCTATATCTATTATTTTCGAATATTTCGGATATTTAGAATACCCGTCGGATACCGTATATCGGATAAGGTACGGGTACAGATACATATAGGGTTTGAATATTGGGTAGGATGAACAGATACATATACGAATACGAATAGTAACAAAATGAACGAATACCCTACCCGTTACCATCCCTATTAATCGATGACTCTATTTTAGTATAGATAGATATAGATTAATTTAAATAATTACACCTAAATTCTTATATTCTTTCTCAGGGTAAAAAGAAATTTTTATATTCTTCTAGATGTGAGTTTTAAAGTTATTTAAAAATCAAACGTTATTAGTCAAAGTGTGATATCAATTGTCACGCTCAGGTAAAAAATCAAGTCATAGTTGAATCATGATGCTTTGGCGTCTGCTTTAGTTACGTCATTGTTAATAGCTATAGTTTTGGCCTAGTGATAAGTGTTTTATCCTAACAATTGATATGTCATTGTTAATAGCTATAGTTTTGGCTTAGTGATAAGTGTTTTATCCTAACAATTGATATCAGAGTTAAGGTATGAGTTTGATTCTCAATAGGACAATTGCTAAGGAGGAAATTGTTAGCCAAAATGTGGCATCAAGTTGTCTCATGGCAGAAGTTCATGTATGGGGTCAGGTTATAATCGAACCATAATGATAAGTGTATATATTTAAATGATTTAGGCTTTGTTTTACACTTATTTAAGAGACATTTATTTTGTTTTAATGAATTTGAGCCAAGTTTCAGTTATTTGTGTGATTTTTGTATTTTTCTTTAATATTTTGTAATTTGATTATTTTTATGGTGTAATTTATTTATTTTATTTTATTTTAATATTTTACAGATTTTAAAATCTTAAATAAATATTGGAAAGAAGGTATTGAAGCTTTGGAATTGACAGTGGCGCAAGAATTTGGGCAAAACAAATTTTATCAACTACATATGGAGGACTGAATTGAAAGAAAGTTTTATTAATGAAGATTGCAATTGCAGTTTGCCCATTTGCTTCTAATCATAAAGCTTCACATTTATTTGGTGATTCCAACTAGTTGCATACGTGCTCCCACTTAGTGCCATCATGACCAAGATTATATTATTAATTACAAAGTGAGAAGCTAAAGTGGCACACCCAATTTCATCATCATGTAGATAATGCATTATTTAAAACCATGCTACACTTTATACCTAAAATTGACCATGATGGACTAATGTTGAATATGACGCATGGCTTGATGGAATTGCAAGAGACTAGGTGGCAATTTCAAACTATAAATATGGACTCCAGACAAGCTCATCCAGCATCCCATTTTCACCATTCAATTCCTTCTCTCTTCGTCTCTTCTCTTATTTCTCTCTCCTCCTCATGTGGGCTTATGGTTGAGATATTAGGAGTGTAATTTTTATTTTTGTGTGATGTTTTATTTTATATTTTATTTATGTATTTGTAGTTTTTATTTTCTAGGATTGTGAACTCATGGTAATTTTATTTTTATAATTTCTTTCTCATAATTATTGGATCCTAGTTGTTATTAAATTCAGTTATTCAGTTATTATTGTTATTTTTATTTTGGATGGCCACTGAAATAGGGATAGTTTGGGAATCTTAATGTGAGCTCCAAAAGAGACATTTAAGATAGACCATGGTTTAATTGCTCTTAGATGCTAATTTTATTAGGGTTTGTTAGTAGGACGAAAGTACCTGCTAGCCTAGGGGAACCTAATAACAGACTTGTACTTAATCCATTAATGTAATTAATCCCCATAGAAATATAGGTGGGTTAGTTATTATTAATAGGCCTTTGTGAGACCGACAAAAGATCTTAGGTAATGTAGTGTTTGGGGTTAGTTTAATACAATTAGTTATCCAATAATTTAGAAGTTATTTAAATTTAAATACCATGGAGGGATCAATCCTAGGAAATTATTATTGTGAGTGTTTTAGTATTTTTATTTTCTTATCTACTATATTTATTTTTATCATCTATTTATATTTATATCATGATCAATCTTTTCGGCTAGTTTAGCTTAACTGAAAGATACGACACAATGCTCATTATTTAATTTAATATTCTGACTCCCTTGGGACGATACCCTGTGCTCTATTGTCTATAGTATTATTTCTGATCGTGTACGCTTGCACTTGGGTTTTATAAATTTAAAGCTTTCAAGGAAAATTACCCATCACATAACGCTTGAGCGTTTGCTCTACTGTGAGTTAAGAAAATAGAATTATGCCCTTGCTAATAGATATAACTTTTGGCCTAATAATAAACGTTTGATTCTATCAAAGATTTATTTTGCTATTGGAAGATGGCCTCAACAGATATTAGCTTGTTTATCTCTTCATCTTGATTCTCCACCTTGTTTTAATGAAATCATCCTTTACCAAAAAAAAGGGCAAAAAACTTTTGTAGTCCTTAAATTTTACACCAATAATCAATTTCGTCCTTGATATTTTTTTGCGATCAATTTCATCCTCATTATTTTACATTTTGGTCAATTTCATCTTTTGACTAATTTCTTTTAACAAATTAATGACAGACTTAATCATTTTTTCAATCTAAGTTAGGATTTAAGTTTATTTTTCTATTAATTTTAACTTATATATCATTAGCTACATAGATTCTGTTGTTAATATTTGGTTAAAGTAAGGACTGAGAAGGCGACAACAAGGCGTTGGCTGTCCCAATAAAAATGATTTGGAGTAAACTCCCAAATTGGTCCCTAGATTATTGGGTCGCTGACAGATTGGTCCCTGATTTATGGAAATTGACAAATAGGTCCCCGAATTTTACTAACGTTAGTCAAATTGGTCCTTCCGTTAAGTTGCCGTTAGCCAACATGATGACGTGTCCGTTACTACTGACGTGGCACGTTAAAAAAAAAACTGTGCGTGCCACATCAGCATTAATAATAAAAAAAAATATATCATTCAAAATTCAAATAGGTCCCTGAGTTATATTTTTATCTCATTATTCTCAATTTCCCCTCTTTTTCATCATCTTCATTCATTTTAGTCCCAAATCCTCAAAATAAAATTGTAAAGTGTCTCAAAACTCTTCCAAACATTCCAGTTTAGTCCTTAAAAGTATTAAAAACCCTAAAACCTAAACCATAAACCCCAAACTCTAAACCCTAAAATCCAAAAATTGTAAAGTGTCCAAAAATTCTTCTAAACATTTCAATTTAGTCCTTAAACTCTAAAACCCCAAACCCTATAACCCCAAACCCCAAACCCAAAACTCTAAAACCCCAAACCCTAAACCCTAAAATCCCAAACCTCAAACCCTAAAATCCAAAACCCCAAATCCTAAAACCTTAAACCCTAAATTCTAAAACCCCAAACCCCAAACCCTAAAATTCCAAACCCCAAACCCTAAACCCTAAAACCCCAAACCCTAAAATCCTAAACCATAAAACCCTAAACCCTAAAATCATAAACCCTAAAGCCCTAAAATCCTAAAATTGTAAAGTGTCCCAAAATTCTTCCAAACATTTCAATTTAGTCCTTAAACTCTAAAACCCCAAATCTTAGAACCCCAAACCCCAAACCCTAAACTCTAAAACCCCAAACCACAAAATCCCAAACCCCAAACCTAGATCCTAAAATCCCATACCCCAAACTCTAAAACCCTAAACCCTAAACCCCCAAACTCTAAAACCTCAAACCCCAAACACAATCCCTAAACTCGAAAACCCCAAACCATAATCAGAATTGTGACTGTACATTAAAGTTCAACAATTGTGACGTGCAGCAGTATTATTCAAATCAGTCCTCGAATTTATCAAAATAGTTCAATATGTTAGACAAATTGGTCCTCTAATTAAATGAATAGATCATAAACCAAAGAGTTTAGGTTATGGGATTTTAGGGTTTGGGGTTTTAGAGTTTGGGGTTTGGTGTTTTAGGTTTTAGGATTTGGGGTTCAAGGTTCAGGGTTTGGGATTTTAGGGTTTGGTGTTTGGGGTTTGAGTTTGGAGTTTGGGGTTTGGGGTTTGGGGTTGTAGAGTTTAGGGTTTAAGGTTTTAGGATTTGGGGTTTGGGGTTTTAGAATTTAGGGTTTAAGGTTTTAGGATTTGGGGTTTGGGATTTTAGGGTTTGGGGTTTGGGATTTTAAGGTTTGGGGTTTGGGGTTTTAGAGTTTTGGGTTTGGGGTTCTAGGGTTTGAGGTTTTAGAGTTTAAGGACTAAATTGAAATGTATAGAAGAATTTTTGGTCACTTTACAATTTTAGGATTTTAGGGATTTAGGGTTTAGGTTTTAGGGTTTTAGGGTTTGGGATTTAGGATTTTAGGGTTTAGGGTTTAGGGTTTAGGTTTTAGGATTTTTAATACTTTTAAGGACTAAACTAGAATGTTTGGAAGAGTTTTGGGACACTTTACAATTTTATTTTGAGGATTTGGGACTAAAATGAATGAAGATGATGAAAAAGAGGAGAAATTGAGAATAATGAGATAAAAATATAATTCACGGACCTATTTGAATTTTGAATGAAATATTTTTTTATTATTAATGCTGATGTGGCACGCACAGTTGGCGTTTTTTTTTTTTTCCAGTTTTCCAACTGCTGACGTGGCACTTAACGTGCCACGTCAGCAGTTAACGGACACGTCATCATATGGCTAATGACAACTTAACAGAAGGACCAATTTGACTAACGTTAGTAAAATTCGGGGACCTATTTGTCAATTTCCATAAATCAGGGACCAATCTGTCAGCGACCCAATAATCCAGGGACCAATTTGGAAGTTTACTCAAATGATTTGCCTTAAATACTATCTTCCTGCGTTGAAAGTTGGAACCCAAGTACAGAGTTTGCCTGTATTAGAAATAACTGAGTAATAATGGCGGCTGAATCTAGTGTAGTTTCTAAATGCGTGCAAGATCTGGTGTTTGAGCATGATGATTTGCCAGAAACGTATATTCACAAGGAAGGTGGTGTTGGCTTCCAAGATGCTGTTCTTCCACCTCAGGGTGCAATTCCACTCGTTGACTTTGGCCTTCTGCAATCTTCTTCATCTCCACAACTTCAACAACAAGAGTTGGCCAAACTCCACTCAGCACTCACTACTTGGGGCTGCTTCCAGGTCTCATTTTCCCCTATACATACATCTCTCACTATTTAATTTCTTAATTTCATTTCTAGCCTGCCTAGTTATATCAGTTCCATGGCACACGATTTCCTCAAAATATTTAGGTTAAAAAGTCCTCTAATTATGGGATGTTCTATTTTGGTTCTCAAACTTTTATATTTGTTCTATTGTTGAAAACAAAAAAATTTGATCCGAGGAGCTTACCTTTGAGTTTCCTTAGAGAGAGCCATATGAGGCTTTGAGGTTGAACCTGCAAAAAGGATGCACAGTTGTAAATCCACTCTGAAGCTTAAGTTAGAAGCAGTGTAAAATGGAAGTAATAGTATTTTGAACAGATAAGTGTCTTCCCTATGTGAGGATTTTGGAACGTATTTTGAACAGATAAGTGTCTTCCCTATGTGAGGATTTTGGAACCTATATTTATTGGGAGAAAAATGGAATGTGTAGGTAGTACTAGATTATGTGATTGATGGTAACCGGTGAGGTTGATGGTAACTTGTGATTGTAGTGTTAGACAAGTATACCAAGATTTACGAAATTGTCATTGTGATAGGATTGTAAAGATCATTGCATTTAATGTGACTCATCGGAGGTGAAGGGCAATTGGATATATATATATATATATATATACTAAAGTGAAATATGTACGTAAAATATAAAATTATTTAAAAATAATTTGTTAAAAGAAAATATCATAAGGTATCAAAGTGTCACTTTTTAAATCATCGAGTACTAAAGTGAAATATGACCAAACCATAGAGTACCAAAGTGTAATATACCCTTTTTTTATGGAGTTTAAAATATTAATGAAAATCAAAATTAACTTGTTTGGGGTGAGAGAAGGTGGGCTAGAGGAAAGTGGGTGATTTCTTTTTCTTTTTTATTTTTTTAATTCAGTAATTTTGACCGACCATAAAAGGACGAAACCATATAATATAGTATAGATATAAATATATATATCACTTTTCTCATAAAAAATGGCAAGGTTGAATCTCGCACGTCTCATCTAGCGGTGATGGGCGATTGGACTCATGTATATCAATTGTGGTCCCCAAAATATGATCATGTAGAGTTTCTACTATTATAGACCATTTTTATTATGTGTTTTAATAAGTGGGTTGAAAAAAAAAAAAGAAAATCTTTTGTTTTTAATCTCAAATTTATTTTCTAATTATAATATATCTCAATTGTTCATATTAGAAATAACAATATCTTGGAGATCAAAATAGATCTAATGTGAAAGTTTGAGAACTAATACAAAACAAAAAATACTTTTAGGATCAAAATGAAACATACACTATAGCTTGAGGACCAAAATGAGTATTCGACCAAGTATTTATTTAGATTTTAGGTAGGGGTGTTCATTGGGTTGGGCCAACCCGCCAACCCGCTAAAACCAACCCAATCCACTTGTTTGGGTTGGTTTGGGTTGGGCTGGCGGGTTGGTTTGGGTTCAAAAAGTTGAGCCCGCTGTGGTTTGGGTTGGGCTGCGGGTTTCAAGATTTTGAGCCCGCTCAACCCAACCCAACCCGCCGGCCCGCAAAAATATTAAATAAAAAATAAAATTAATTTTTTATTTAGTTAAAACTATATATTAATATCACAAATAATATTATTTTTACAATTTAGTCAATTAATAAATTTTTATTCTCAATTTAGTTCATAAAAAACATATTGTGAAGGACCAAATTAAAGAAAAATATTTAAGAGGGACCAATTTTTTTATAAAATAAATATATAAAAAATAAAAAAAATTAGTATGGGCCAACCCGCCAACCCAACCCAAACCAACCCGCCACTGTTTGGTTTGGGTTGGTTTGGGTTGACTCAATTATTTTCTTTAGCCCAACCCAACCCAACCCGCCAAATAAATTAGTGAGCCCGAACCAACCCGCCCTAAACCCAACCCAACCCAACCCGTGAACACCCCTAATTTTAGGTATATATATTATTTTTTGTGGAAAAATTGTAAATACACGTATTGATGTATATATTTTGAATTGCTTCTTGGGGTTTCAGGCAATAAACCATGGTATGACAAGCTTATTTCTGGACGAAGTTCGGGGAATTGCAAAGCAATTCTTTGACCTTCCAAAGGAAGAAAAGCAAAAATATTCGAGGGAACCCAACGATCTCGAAGGATATGGCAGTGATGTCATTTTCACAAAAGATCAAAGGCTTGATTGGACTGACCGTCTTTACTTCCAGGTCGACCCTGAAGACCAGAGGAAGTTCAAAATTTGGCCCCAAAATCCCCAAAATTTCAGGTATTCTTATCTTTTGCTTCTTGAATCTCCACGAAACTGTCCGTTTAAGAAGATACAAAAATGGGATCCCTTTTTCACTGATAACATTTTCGACTTAACTTAGTATACTACTTGAAATCTTGAATTGTCATGCTGCACATACTTAGTTTTAGTTCCAATAACTAATTGTGTTGCTGTTGTAGTGTTGTGAGGGTTTATATTTTATAATATAAATATTCAATTTTTAGATTTGTTAAGATCCACTGATATAAGTGCATGGCATCAGAAGTAGTATACTATAAGCTATAATCTAGGTATCTATCATCTTACTGGAAATTAAGATGAAACTAAACTAAAGCACAAATAATCATATATATGTTTGTTTAGGTTGAACCAGCCCAATGAAACAGATAAAAGTGATTAACTAAAAATAAAATAAAAGAAAGATTCCTCAACCTAACTTATGAACAACACAAAAAAATTATGACAAAGATGAAGATTTTTTAGAATTTCTACCCCTCTAGTGTTACATCTAGTCTTCCCTTGCACGGATATCAATTAATATGTTGGATTCTGAAGTTGCTACCGACACATAGCCTAGCTTTCAATCAATTTTACAAGCCGGCTCAATCTCCAAAATAACATATTCATAGAGTTAAAATGACTCCCGGACTTTGATAAACTTATTTTAAAATGACTGACTTCCTTGTCCCTGAAATAAGAGAAACTTCTTTAAAAAGTCAACCTTGTAATCGAAGGACAAAAGAATTGGAGTTGACAAACATGATATAATCAACTAAAAGCTCAATGAAAAACCTTAAATGTAATGAAAAATTCACAACTCAAATAACAAAAGACACAATGTAATAAAAATAACTAAAAATTCCTCAAGAGAATATAATTATTTTAAATTAGGTCGACAAATTGGTCTAAATAACTGCTTTTCATAGAGTTATCAGTTACATATTTGTTATTTTTGGATACTAACTCATACATTCATAGGCTAACATTATTGATTGACCAAGCTGTTAGTTTATAAAACATTTACAGTTTGAACTTTGCTTTGGGTTTGTTATACTACTGGCCATTACTCTATCTTTTAGGCTTTAGCTAAAGATATGGCTACGATTTGAGAATGCAGGACTATCTTGGTAGAGTACACAGAGAAGGTAAGGCAACTGAATGAAGTGATTCTTAAGGCCATGGCGAAGTCATTGAACTTGGAAGAGGATTGCTTTCTAAAGCAATGTGGTGAAAGAGCTATTTTTATTGCGAGATTCAACTACTATCCTCCTTGTCCAAAGCCTGATCATGTTCTGGGACTGAAGCCTCATGCAGATGGATCAACCATCACATTACTTTTGCAGGATAAAGAGGTTGAAGGCCTCCAAATTCTCAAAGATAACAAGTGGTTTAAAGTTCCAATCATTTCTGATGCTCTTCTTGTTAATGTTGGAGATCAAATAGAGGTAACAACTGAAACTCCCACCCAATTTTCTTTTTATGGTTTGTTCTAAATGTTTGGTTTAAATCACCTTACTCGGATCCTATTCATGGTGTTTATGCTATTATTTAATTATAATGTAGTAGTCTTAAGGGGAAGCTACACTTTACCCCCCTAAACTACCACCTCATTTCACTTAACACCCTAAAGATATAAATACATCACTTTACCCTGTTTAATAAATGAAAAAAAAGAAAAAAAAAAAGGGAATTAACCTAGTTAACAGAGGTTAATGCTTCCTTATTTCTTCCCCCAACCAAACGACTTTACCTAAAGAGTCCTTCATCAGAGCAAAAAGCTGTCTGGTTGGTGGTGGAAGCATGAGTGCCTGTGGAATACACATGAGAACAATGGGAAGAAAAAAACCCTGTTTTGACGATGATCCATTTTGATTTTCTCCAGACTAAGAAATCAAGGAAGGAAGTGATGGAGAGGTAGAGATAGTAATTAAGTGGTATATATTAATATCATTAAGATAGGGAAAGGGTATAATGTAATGTAATGTTGCAAGGAAGGAGAGGAGTGAGAGGTGTATATAAGGTGGAATGAGGAGGAAGCGTAGTGGTGACAATTGAGGCCTGATGAGCAGGTTCTTGATGTGCCTATGGGACACATGCACTGATGATACTCACGCACACTAATGTAAGTAAAGAGGCTTTACACTTATAGCCCACTAGTTTAATGAAACTAGCTACTTTATACTCGTATACATACAGAAGATGGATGAGAGCAAGAAGAAAAAAAAGGTAAACTACATCTGATCGCATGTTTCACTCACCAGGGATGGCATATATTTAGGATTATTTGTCACTCCATCTATTTCTCTTGGCTGCTTGTCAGAAGTAAAGATGAACTTCAACAAAATAACAAAATACATACAGTAACAATTGTACTCTATGTGATCTTTGTTGAGATTTGATGATTCAAGTCCAAGTTTGTGTGAAGGAGTATTGGTCTTGCGTATGGATAAGAATAAGGAAGATGTCTTTTGACTAAAATGCCTAAGGCAATTTTAGATTAGCATCCCCCCACATTATATACCCTTTAACTTTCTCTTATTCTTAAATGTGGGACTTTATCTCCAACATTCTCCCTCAAGTCCAACTGTCTTAGTCTAGTTGTGATTTGTCTCATGATCTTGGGCTTGTGTTCTTTTTTTAGTCTTAAATGTCAAGTCTTTTTTCTTTTTTTTTTTGCCTGTACTCTTTTCTTTTAGAAAAAAGTATTTTTGGCACCCCCAAAGTATGTGGTCTGTTTCAGTTGTACCCCCAAAGTTCTTTTTGTATCAATTGTACCTCCAAAGTGTAGGGTCAGTTTCAATTGTATCCTAAAAGATTTTTTTTGTCAATTGTACTTTCAATCTTTTCTTTTTTGTGCCAATTGTACTCCCAATTTTGGGGTACAATTGACTTAAATGTGAAACATTAAGGGTATAAAATTGACCAAAAAAAAAATTTTGGGAGTACAACTGAAACCGACCTCATACTTTGGGACACCAAGAGTACTTTTGCCTTTCTTTTATTATGTATGGGTATAGAGATGTAGAGAGAACACTATTTGACCAAAATGCCTTAGCCATTTTTGTCAAATGGCATCCTCCTCATTCTTACCCATACCCAAGTCCAATACTCCTTCACACAAACTTAGACATGAATCATCAAATCCCAACAATCTTTATTATTCACTTCTTTCGAGTTGGTAGTACATGACTTCTGCAACCTTGATATTGAACCCTCTTAGAGGTGGTAGTATTCAAAACATAAAAGGAAAACAAAATAGGGAAGGATACTAAGATTATACCTTGAATTGTGCAATTGTGTCTGTGCATTTTTATGAGGGGAAAAAAAAAATTCGTTCACCTTCTACTGCTGAAGTTCTTTTCGTTTCACTTAATATTGGAACTATCTACTATTTTAACATTATTGGTATGCATGGCTAAATTTGTTAAAATTAATGCTGAAATTCAAAAGGCGAGGTAGAATAAATAAGCCAAAAGACAATAAACTAAACTATAAATAAGTATAACCTGAAATTTATCCAAGTAAATGAAGAGAAAAAGGTATAAGCCTCAAATTCAGGAACACGTACACTTTTCAAGCTAGATGGACTAATTACTGATTGAAGGAGTTTGTTCAATGTGAATAGGTTATGAGCAACGGAATATTCAAGAGCCCAGTACACAGAGTAGTTACAAACTCGGAAAAGGAGAGGCTGACAGTGGCAATGTTCGGCCTCCCTGATCCAGAAACAGAGATTGAACCCCTGAAAATGCTAGTAAATGAGTCAAGGCCAAGATTATACAAATCATTGAAGAATTATGTTGATACGTATTTTCAGAACTACCAGCAAAACAAAAGACCTATTGATGCTGTAAAGATTTAAACTTCAGTGGAGTGGACGGTATGATGATAGCCTTGTTCTACTTGTTTAGTAATTAGCATGTATTAATCAACAAGAACAAAATAAGAGGCAACTCAAATTGTTCACAATGTTAAATCATAAATGTTCCTTTTATATATACCCATGTAAAGCTGTTACTGCTAATTCTGGGGGAGGTTTTTGGAATTATGAGGCCATTATCACTGATGTTAAATATCTTCTATTTGTCTTTCCTCTAGTTTCAGTCTCTTTTATTTGCAGGTCTGCAAATTTTAGCAGTCGATCTTGCAGTCTGACTCTGTTGCTGTGAATGAAGATGCTGGAGCTGGATAGAAGGGTCTTTTTCATTAGTTTTTAATTCTCTATGTTTCTGTATGGTTTCTATTTCTTTTCTTGTTAGTCTCTCCCTTTTTGTAAGGATTGGATCCTCTGCATTTCCTTCTCCATGTATTTCTTGTGAAGTTAGAGAGAGAAAGGAACATAAAGAGAGAAAAAGTGTGGGTCCTATAAAATAATAATATGTAGAACTTACATTTTCTCTTTCTATCTCTTCTTTTCTCTTCCTTTTACTCTCATACTCTATAAGAAATGTAGAGAAGAAAAATGTAGAGGATTTATTTCCATTTTTGTAATTGTTGTTGTCTTTTCTCTTTGGTTTGAATAAATACATGTTCAAAAATAAAAAAATTAACGCTGTTATGCCATCATTACTAATATATTTATTGATAAATTTAGGCTAAAATATAAAAAATATCCTAGACCTTTCTTAACTTTAAAAAATAAAAAAAGATTTTTTTTGAACTTTTGATTTTGAGGGATGGTGGATGGAGACGGGGAAGAGGCGACAGTGTGACGGGGCAATGTGGAGGCCTAGCTGTGAAAATTAACGATCTGGCTAAAGGTGTTGAGTGTTCTCACACAAGTGTTGTCACCTTCTTCATGTGAGGACTAGATCGGCTGAGCGTGGAACCAAAAATTAAGACATAAAGGAATTATGAGAACCAAGTTTGAGTATTTTCACTAGGGGTGTTCAGCGGTTCGGGCCAACCCGCCAACCCGCAAAAACCAACCCAACCCGCAGGTTTGGGTTGGTTTGGTTTGGGCTGGCGGGTTGGTTTGGTTTGAAAATTCCTAGCCCGCAGTGGTTTGGGTTGGGCTGCGGGTTTCAGAATTCTGAGCCCGCTCAACCCAACCCAACCCGCCAACCCGCCACTTATGTATTTTTTATTTTTTTATTTTAATATATACATAAATAAATAATAATTAGCATAATACAAATGAATCTTGAGTTATCATTCCCCTTTAGCTTTAACACTACATGAAGTGACTTCACCTTCAATTAATCTTTTTTTTCAATCATTCAATTAATCAATTTAATCTCTTTAATTTTTATCAATTTCACTTTTTTTCGAGAAGTGTAGAATTAGAATTTATAATTTTACTTGCTAAATACTACCGGGGCCGTGGGTTTTTCTATTTTCCTCTATTACTAACTTCACTTTATTGACTTATAATAATAAGAAATTTTTTTTCTCAAAATTCAATACAAAAAAATTGAAAGATTAAAAAAATTGTAGAGTCAAGTATTTTTTTTTGTTAAAAAAAAATGTTTGCAAATTGGAATGGGCTAGCCCGCCAACCCGCCCAACCCAATCCGCCATTGTTTGGTTTGGTTTGGTTTGGGCTAAAATATTTTTTTTCCAAAACCCAACCCAAACCAACCCGCCCTTAAAAAATTTCAGCCCAAACCAACCCGCCCTAAACCCAACCCAACCCAGCCCGCGAACACCCCTAATTTTCACATACTGACCGGCAAATTATGATTTCACCACTGAAAACGTTTCAATGGAAAATTAACTATAATTTTGGCACCGAAAGTCCCGTTAAATTTATTTTTATTATAATGAAGGTAAAACTAATCCGTGGCGAAATTAAAATAGAGCAAATCCCCTTTTTTATCTCTCAATTGTTACTAAGTCGAGGAATCGGTCCCTCAATTGTGGGAAACTACAACTCAGTCCCTCAATTGTACAATCCCGTTTACGTTTTGGTCCCTCACGTCTGGTCCGTTAGTGATAGAGGTGTTAAGTGATGACGTGTCATCGTTATCTGCTTAGGTGGCCGTTAAATGCTTAGTTGAGGGACCAAATCCTCGACTCAGTAACAATTGAGGGACCAAAAAGGGGGTTTGCTCAAATTAATATCCAACTCATTTCCACTTGACACCTCATTCAAACTACTCTCTTGCAATTTGGTCCCAAATCCTCTAAAACTTTTTTTAATCCTCTTCTTCATTCATTTTAGTCCCAAATCCTAAAAATAAAATTGTAAAGTATCCCAAAACCTTTCCAAACATTCCAATTTAGTCCTTAAATGTATTAAAAACCCTAAAACCCTAAACCCTAAAAAAAAATCTAATTTGAGTTCATTCATTTTATCCCATTATTCTCAATTTATTAAATCATAATTAAAAAAAACATTTTAGTCCCTGAACCCTAATTTCTTCATCTTCATCTTCATCCTCATTCCTCTCTCATCTTTCATTCATCACCGCCGATCCTACTGCTTCAACCAAATCCTCAAACATCAAAATGGCTCGATTCTTCTAATCCTTAAACATTCTCTCGCTCGATTCTTCAATTTCTGGGTTTGATTTCAAGTTCACAACCATTTTGGGCGTCGCGAGATACATTCATTCATTTCTTAGGGTTCGAATTCGAATTGGGGGAGAAAGTTTGGGGTTTCTTTCGATTTTGAAGAAATTCCGAGAGAATGCCTGCGACTGATGATGAAAACTCGTCGTCGCCGTCGTTGTTTACCCATTTCGGCCGTTCGCTTTTGAGTCTTTGTCGCGACCATCAGGTTCATTCCATGGAAAGCTCAACGACGCCACATGTTCACTCTGTCGCGACTTGCTTTCTCTCTCATGAGTCTCTAAGCTTCTCGATTCCTTCCTTCGCTGCCACGAGAGCTTTTCGACTGATGAATGATGATGACGATGATGATATGAACTGATGATGAACTGATTTTTTTCTTTTTAAATTTTTGGATGATGAACTGATGAATGATGATGATGATGATGATGATGATATGAACTGATGATGAACTAATTTTTTTTAATCAAGAATTGATGAATTGATGAAACTTGTGTAATCTTTGGTGATTTCTGGTTGTGTAGTTTTAGGGTTTTGTGGTTTGGGGTTTGGAGTGGATGAGAAGATGAAGATAATGAAAGATGAAGATGATGAAGAGGAAAGTAGGATTTAGGGACCAAATTGCAAGAGAGTAGTTTTTTTAGGGGTTTAGGATTTAGGGTTTAGGGGTTTAGGGTTTTAGATTTTAGGGTTTAGGGTTTTAGAGTTTAGGGTTTTAGGATTTTAGGGTTTTTAATACTTTTAAGGACTAAATTGGAATGTTTGGAAGAGTTTTGGGACACTTTACAATTTTAGGAATTTAGGGTTTTAGGGTTTAGAGTTTAGGATTTTAGGGTTTAGGGTTTAGAGTTTGGGGCTTAAGTTTTAGGGTTTTTAATACATTTAAGGACTAAATTGGAATGTTTGGAAGGGTTTTGGGATACTTTACAATTTTATTTTTAGCATTTGGGACTAAAATGAATGAAGAAGATGAAAAAGATGAATAAGAGGATTAAAAAAAGTTTTAGGGGATTTAGGGGTTTTGGGACCAAATTGCAAGAGAGTAGTTTTAATGAGATGTCAAGTGGAAATGAGTTGGATACTAATTTGAGCAAACCCCCTTTTTGGTCCCTCAATTGTTACTGAGTTGAGGATTTGGTCCCTCAACTAAGCATTTAACGGCCACCTAAGCAGATAACGGTGACAAGTCATCACTTAACACCTCTATCACTAACAGACCAGACGTGAGGGACCAAAACGTAAACGAGATTGTACAATTGAGGGACTGAGTTGTAGTTTCTCACAATTGAGGGACCGATTCCTCGACTCAGTAACAATTGAGGGACCAAAAGGGGGGTTTGCTCAATTAAAATAAGAGAAAACCTACTTTTTGGTCCCTCAATTATTACTGAGTCAACAATTTGGTCCCTGAATTGTGGGAAACAACAACTCAGTTCCTCAATTGTACAGTTCCATCTACGTTTTGGTCCCTCACGTGTGGTCCGTCAGTCATGGAGCCGTTAAGTGATGATGTGTCACAGTTAAGTGCTTAGGTGGCTGTTAAATGCTGAGTTGGCATCCAAATAATATATATATCCTACTCATTTTTCAATTTACACCTCATAAAAAGGACCTGTATGCAATATATTATAACATTTCAATGTGAAACAAAAAAAAATTCAAGGGTCATTCTGAAATTTTCACGCTCCCTCTTCTTCATCTTCTTCTTCAACTTCCTTCTCCGCCGCCATGGTCATCTCTTTACTCAGATTTCTCCTCCTCTTCGATTCCTCCTCCCATCTTTCATTATTATATTAATCTTAGCTTTGACCCCCTATTATTATTCAACTCACACATTCATCTTCTACCTATAAATACCCCAATCCTTTACAATTCGTCACTTGTCATTCACATTCAACAATCTTCAATAATCAACATCCAGTAATCTGATTTCTACCCGAAAACGAACCAAAAGATTCACTGATTCACATATTCACAGTTCTACTCGTCTTTGATTGATTCTCAGCTCAACCATGGCTTTGACCGGAACCCTAAGGAGAGTTTTTCGACGAGGCCACAAGGGGAAAGGCCTTCTCGGCGGTGATTTAAACCTGAGACGGTGATTCCGGCGCATTTCCGGTGTCCGGTGAGTCTCGAGCTAACGAAAGATCCGGTGACTCTTTCCACTAGAATCCCCTACGGCCGGGAGAGCATCGAGCGGTGGATCGAGGCCGGCAACGTCACTTGTCCGGTGATGAATCAGGTTCTGAATCATTCCTTTTAGCGACTGATCCAGGATTGGTGCGTCGAACACCGGTCGACGATGAATGTGTGAGGTCGACGATGTGTGCTCGAGGATCACCGCCGCGATCTAATCTCAAGTCTTGGGTTAATGCAGCAAAAACTGGTGACGTTGAGGAACTCAAGTTTTCTTTCCGAATTTCTACGCGTTGAAGAAGAAGATGAAGGAGAGGGAGTGTGAAAATTTCAGAATGGCCCTTGGTTTTTTTTGTGTTTCATATTGAAATGTTATAATATATTGCATACAAGTCCTTTTTATGAGGTGTAAAATGAAAAATGAGTAGGATATATATATTATTTGAATGCCAACTCAACATTTAACAGCCACCTAAGCACTTAACTGTGATACATCATCACTTAACGGCTCCATGACTGACGGACCACACGTGAGGGACCAAAACGTAGACGGAAGTGTACAATTGAGGGACTGAGTTGTAGTTTCCACAATTTAGGGACCAAATCGTTGACTCAGTAACAATTGAGGGACCAAAAAGTAGGTTTTCTCTTAAAATAATCACCAATAATTCTTTTTGGTGGCAAAAATGAATTTTGCCATCAAAGAGGCCGTTTTCAATGACCAATTTTAACAATTGGTTATCTAATTAGTTTTAGTGACCGCTTAAATTTTGCCACCAATTAGCTTATGGTGGCAATTTTTAGAAATTTGCCACTAAAAATATGTTAAAATCTTATTATTGGTATATTTGGTGATAAATTGTAAAATTTGCCATTGAAAAAAGACTTCCTGTGACTAAATTTTATTTCGCCACCAAAACTTCATCACTAAAACTTTATTTTCTTGTAGAAATGAAAAATCAATGACAAAACTCCTTCAACTTTAGTCAATATGTAAAAGAACTCCTTGAAATATGAAGATTATTATTTTTAATATTATAATTGTTATATTTGACATTGATTAAAATTTCAGACCTTGTCAGTGCCTCTATTTTATTAGGGCTCATTTTCAAATGTCGATCTCCAAGAAGGACTACAACAAGTGATGGAGTTTATCTAAGAAAGGTAAAATTGCATATCCACAATTGATGCACAGAAGAATAACTAAAAAAAACAAAAAAAAAAAAATAATACGAGTGGATTCTCCCTAAGGGAACTTTCTAACACGAGAAATTAACTTAAATAGTGAGAAAGCACTCCTGTAATCCTATTTATATGAGAAGGAGAGAACGAAAAAGTTAAAATGATTCGAGGTGAACTTAAATTTACTATGTTTACAATATTTAAAAGACAAAAATACTGTTGATACCTCCAAAGTATGAGGTCAATTTTAGTTATACTAGCAATTTTTTTTTTGTCAATTATACCCCCAACGTTTCACATTTGAATCAATTGTACCTCAAATCCTCAATTCATGACTCCGTTAATGAAACTAACAGAAAAAGTTTATGTGTCAACTGACTAAGCTGATGATTGCTGATGTGGAAATTTTCTTATATTATGAATAGATTGACGTGTCAGTGTGTATATCTGTGTCATGTCCAGTGTCCATGTTTCAAAATGGGAAAACAAGAAACTATGATTATTTCAAAATGTATGACATGTTTATAGTTTCAAAGTAGAGAAAATCTACTTTTTGGTCCCTCAGTTGTTACTGAGTCAACGATTTAGTCTCTGAATTGTAAAAAAAATACGAATCAGTCCCTCAATTTTACACTTCCATCTACGTTTTGGTCCATGGGCTGTTAACTGTCAGTCAACTTGATGATCTGGTCGTCAATAGATTCAAGCTACTCTTTCAACTAATTACAATTACAATAATTCCTCCTAAAAATCCTGGCCCTAATTTTCCCGAATATGCGACCTCACAATGAGATTGAACAACAGCTTCAACTTGTGTAACTCTAAAATCTTGAGAACTCAACCTTCTTTTGGCCTCATCACTCACCTCAAGAGTCATCTTCAGGTGAGGACAAGGGAGGCGGTACTAGAGAGGGAGAGAGTGAGGTCGAGGTTATGGTGGCCAGAGAAGAATTGGAAGAACGGCGTAACGACGCAGGCGAGGATGAAGACTTCTTCATCACTTTTTCATTTTATTTTTTTAATTTAATTATTTTAACTGATGTGTAAAATGAAAAATGAGTAGGATAGATAATTTGGGAGTCAACTAAGCACTTAACACTACATATCGGCCAAATCATCAAGTTAACTGGTGGTTAACAGCCTATGGACCAAAATGTAGACGAAAGTATAAAATTGAGGGAATGATTCTTATTTTCCTACAATTCAGAAACTAAATCATTGACTCAGTAACAATTGAGGGACCAAAAAGCAAATTTTATATTCAAAGTATAAGTATTGGTCCGCGTCCAAGAAAAAATAAATTTCAATTGGAATTATTTAAAGAAAAAAAAAGTGAAGGCGACAAAACGTGGGCTACTTGACTGTCCCAACATATATTTTATTTTTCCTTAAATACTATCTTCCTGCGTTGCAACCTAAGTACAGAGTTTGTCTGTATTAGAAATAACTTGGTAATAATAATGGCTGAATCTGTAGTTTCTAAATGCGTTCAAGATCTCGTGTTTGACCATGATAATATGCTAGAAACGTATATTCATAGGGAAGGTGGTGTTGGCTTTCAAGATGCTCTTCTTCCACCTCAGGATATTCCACTCGTTGACTTTGGCCTTCTGCAATCTCCATCTCCACAACTTCAACAACAAAAGTTGGCCAAACTTCACTCAACACTCACTACTTGGGGCTGCTTCCAGGTCTCATTTTTTCCTATACATCTCTCACTATTTAATTTCTAGCCTGCCTAGTTATATCATTTCCATGGCACACGATTTCCTCAAAATATTTAGGTTAAAAACCTCATTTTTTTAACACTATTGTTAGTTCTATTTCTCTCCTTAAACTTTTATATTTGTTTTACTGTTAAAATCGCAAAACAAAATATTTGTTCTAACCTTCGAGTTTCTTTAATTAGGTGAAGTTTTGAGGTTGAACCTGCAAAAAGGATGGACAATATTTTTGTTTACATAATAAAGTTATTATGTGATAAGACTCTTAATCTATTTAGGGGGCGTTTGGTACATGGATTTGAAAAAATAGTCTCAACATTATAAACTTCGGCATAGGCTAATCTCGTGTTTGGTTTGTGGATTAAAAAATTAGTCCCACGGAAGAAGTATAATCCCATGAAATGACCACGCTACTTCTTCACTTGGAGCTAATATTAGGGTTTTCTGTGATTGTAACGTTGAAGTTCAACCTAAGGTGTCTGGTACACTAGGAAACCCTGGAAAGTTGTTTTACAGGTGTGGTCTGTACGACGAGAATAACACAAAATGTGCACAAAATAAGTGATTTATGTTTGGATGTTACAATTAAAAATCACTTTACAAAATACATAAGTGTTTGGATGCAAATTTATAAAACTAATTTGAATATATTGAATCTACAATTATATTTCTATAATATATAACACTATTAATATATATATAGTATATTTATGTATATAGATATATTGAAACCTAGTAGTATTAAATTAACGTAAGATTATTTAAATATGATTATATGTGCTGTTGGTGATAATTAAGATTTAAAGTAATATATATATCATAAGAAAAATGTGGCTCTACATTTTACAGGAGAAGAAGAAAAGATTACTATTTAGTATTATATATATAGAAATTAAAAAAAAAACAAAGTAAGGAACTGCATTAATTATTATGCAATTGGTCCAAAAAAATTTTCACAATAAGCAACTAAATATTCATTGGTGCAGCAAACTTTTGAGTTTTGAGTATGAAGAATGGAAGACATTGAGCCCATTTACAAAGGTGTATAATTTATTAAAAATGACAAGGACAAAATTGGATATAATAAAGTTATTAAGGGTTATTTTTTATGTTGCACGAATACTTTAAAAATGGCACCGTACCCGTACCGAATACGTATCCGTACCCGTATTCTATGAATACTCTTGGATACTTTTAAAATATTATAAAATATAAATTATTATATTTTTTATAAAATATCACTATATTTTTATCTTATTTTATTTTTGTTATATTAAAAATGTATTCTTTTTAGATTAATAAACAAAAATTCATATTTTTATAAGAAAAAACATATAAATTTATAGTTTATAACTTTTTATTTAAATGAATATTACTATACCCGTATCCTATAATTTTTATAATTAACGTATCACGTATCCGCACCCGTACCCGTGCAAGTACCCGTACCCGTTCTAGTACAACTTAGGTTATTTTTGTACAGAATAATTGAGTTTTCCGCATCCCCATTTTATTAAATTTAGCTGCCACATCCACTTCCGCATCCACTTTTTTCTGAAGTTAAAAATTTGAGCTTTGAAAAAAAGCGCTATTTTAACTTTTTTTCCCCTCTACTCCTTTTTTTTATAAAGCCCAACCAAATACATCAAACACATCATAATTCATAAGCACTTAATTTTCAAATAAAAGTGCATTTTTATCAAAAGAAGCCAATTCAAAGGCACCCTAGTTGGCAACATTAAACATGCTAGACTCTCAGAGGAAATAATCATCTTTTTTTGTCTGGATAAATCAAAAGGTGGGCCGAAGCCCAACAGCACAAAGAAAGCCCACGAGGGGAGAAAGAAAGAGACCCAGACACAAATGCAAACAAGAGAACAAACAGGCATTTGTCTTTTATTCAATTTTTATTTTGGTCCTTGATCTATTTTTGTTGCAGTTTTGGTCCTTTATCTTTGTAAAAGGTCTCAATTTTGGTCACATATCATTTGTAATCCTATATCTTTTAATCAAGTTACAGAATTAGTCTCATATATATCTTTGCAAAAAGATCAACCATTAGTTGATCATTTTGTAAAGATATAAAATCATTTCTAAACTTGACTTAAAGATATAAGACCAATTATACAATTAACCAAAAAAATGAAAACAAATTAGGAACTGAGAAAAAAATATAGGACCAAATTTACACTTTAACCTAGTTATTATATACAACATTATTGTAGTCTAATCTTTTCCTGTTTCCATCTGTGGTTGAACCAATCATTTTAATCCAATGAGAAACTCCTTGGAAGTTGCTAGACTAATTCCATCAACCTCATGGTGTCAAATTATTCAATTGTACCGAGAGGTCTAGAAAATATGGCATTTGAAAAAAGCACAACGTACGACTCAAGACATGGGCGAAAAGATATTCAAAACTTCTAGCTAGTCAACTTTCCACAACTTTAGCCAATAGCATGTGAATGGATTTGGGTGAGTCATGAACTCATGATGACTGCTAAAATGATTTCTATTTCTATTTTCGAAAATCCGATTTTCCAATCCCCATAATCACCATGCGCATCCAATTTTCTCAATTTATTTGATATATATTGAGACCAATAATATTTTTTTCAAACAATATTCCAAAATGATGCTATAATTAAATAATTTTTAACTCATTATTTTTATTAGAAAACGTTTACTAACTAACATCCAATCACTGCTATTATTATCAAGGAGATGGTTTGATAGAATCAACAGTCAAAAGTAGGTTTAATTTGTTGATGCCTACCACTTATTTTTGTGATTTATTTTATAAGATTAAAATAAGAGATGTTAGTCTCATTCTCCAATCTAGTTGACGCGCATTGCAGTATTGGTTGTCATAAAATTAGTGACTTCAAATAATTTTAGTGTGAATTGGAAAGTTGTGGAAAATTCCTCCGTCAGCCACCCTCCAATATTTCATTGGATAAATTATTAAGCAGATGATATTATGTAATTTAAAAGTTTTTAAACCAGTCACATGCATATGGTTTATTATGTTAATATATTAGGGATTTCTGATTTAATTCTGTTAAAAAATGATAATTTTTGGTTGCATATTGGTCACTGACTTTGTTGTTTTTTTTTATTAAATTTTTTTGAACATCTTTGAGATACATACGTACTCTGTATCTGTCTCAACGTTACGAGATACAAAAGACAATAGTAGTAGGTAAACAACCTTCTAGCAAGTCAAATGGACGTGACCCCAATTATTCAAACCCAAACACAGAATAACAATTAAATTAGTATTCTAATTCCGATCTATATGCCAAACCACATGTGACATGTCCACAATCTGACACAAAAACCAAAATTTCCTCGATCTTTATAATATTTAATTTTAATAATCACACGTCTAAGTCAATGTGCTAAATTAAAAACAAAAACAGTACAAAAAGCAAAAGAAAAAAGAAAAAAACACGACAAAACTGAAGAGTATGGAAATGAAAGCCAACATGACTAGTTTATTCAAAAGTCCGAAAGAGACCCCAAAATGAATCACAAAATTCACATCAAAATCCTATACTCCACTATGTAATAAAATTAATAATGTCTCGTCTCTAAGACAATAACGCGGCGGCGAACGACATTACGACGGTGGCGAAAAATCCAACAGCTCCAAGTGAAGAAGTAGTAGCGTGGGAATTTTGTGGAGGGCTGGCAACACCTGTGGGAGATGGGGATGAAGGATTTACGGTGGGAGACGCCGCCGTGGACGGAGGAGTTGCTGCGGACGGCGAGGTGGCAGGGCTGCCGGCGCCGGCGCCGGTGACATTGATGGAGAGCTTTTGGCCGGCGGCGCAGTGGCCGGAGAATGCACAGATGAAGTAATGTTGGCCGGATTTGTTGAGAGTGATTCTCACCGGTGAATCGTTGGAAATTGAAAGAGGAGAAGTGCTGTTGCATGAATCATAATTTGATTTTGTTACTTCTGCCACGTTGTGCTGATTCTTCTGGAAGTTGAATACTGCCACAAATAATTTAAACTCAATTACTTCAACGGCATTGAAATAAAAGGAAAAAGATGGAATGAAATTATTAAATTGATTATTAACTTTTTAATTAAAAGAAAAAGAACACAATTATTTCCTTCTCTTTTATTTTTCCTCCTCTTTAATTTTCTAATCTAATCATTATCCAGAGCAGTTACAATTGTAGGTTATCTATATCATCTAAGAAAAAGATTTATTGAACAAATCTTTGGTAGGTTATCTCTATCCAGAACAGTGACTTAGATAGTTGAAAACTAATTTAGCATCATTTTTCTAATTTAGGATGAAATTGACAAAAAAAAAATGGACGAAATTAATAATTAGTGCAAAATTTGAAGACCAAAATGATACTTTCACCTAAACATGAAATAGATGAGAAATAAAGAAAAACTTGATGGTAGCAATGAGTTGAAGTTGTTAGATTCTTACCCAAGATGTCTCCGACCTTGAAGGATTTTCCAGAAGCCCAAGTTTGATAAAAAGAAGCAGAAGAAGGAATAATCCATCCAGATTTGTCTCCCACAGTATAAGTGACAGATCCAACAGATGAAGATGGAGATGGTGAGGGAGCTGAAGTTGCAGGTGAAGGTGAAGGTGAAGGAGAAGAAGCTTGAGCTTTTTTGGTAACATTAATGGCTAATTTCTGACCAAGTGAACAGTGAGATCCGACAGTGCATATGTAATATTGCTCCCCTGTTTCATTTAGTTTCACATTTGCAGGACCACTTGTGATTGTAAATATGGTGTTGTTTCCACTACCATTGCATGCATCATAACCTGCTTTTGTTACCTTAACTACGTCGTGTGCCCCAGTCGAGAAGTTGAACACTGCAACATTTATCCAAACAAGATTTTAGAGACTACGTACTCAACAGAATCATTATTTGACTCTAATTAAGAGATATAAAATAGTAAGAATTGTTTTGTTGTGTATGCTTACCAAGAGTGTCGCCTTGGGTGAAGGTTTGGTTAGAAGCCCAGGTGGTGTAGGTTGAAGCAATGGTCCAGCCAGTGGAGCCACCCACCACGTGTTGGGTCTGAGCCACTGAGCCATGAAGGAACATGGCTACTGCTAAGAGAACAAAACCAACTGCAAAATTGAGCTTGCTTGCCATGGTTAGGTTATGTGTTCTTGAAGGTTAAGTCGCCCCTGTTTTCTAGGACTATAAAATCTTCTCTGTTTTTCCTCCCTTCAATTAGATTAGAAAAACTCAAGTGAGAAGAGAGTCTCTTGGGTGTATGTATATATATATAAGGTGGAGGAGCCTACTCCGTGGGAAAATCTTTTTCAAATGTTAGGATAAGTACTATTCCTATTCCTAATCACAAAAGATTTGTTCAATAAATTAAATTTATTTGATAAGATTCTTTAAAGGAAATTTATTAGATCAACATGTAATCCTTAATAATTTCTATATAATAGAATTATTATATGGGTAATGCTAACGAGTGGGGCACTCGTTAAGGTACATTTATTGAATTCTGAAAATGAAAATTCCATTTTGAAAAAAGAAATTTATCTCAAAATTTTAATTATAATCTTTGGATGGATTGATTTTATTTTAATTGATTTTTAAATTTTTAAATTTAAATTTAGATCATAGTAACAAATTTTGTAGGATAACGGAATTATATTTATATGGTAAAATATAAACATGAGATCTTTCTTAAAAGGTATTATATTTAATCTTTTTAAACTTAAGTTATAGCACAATCTCATTAAGGTTCGAATTTAGTCGTTAGTTGGGAGAAGCATGTATCGATTATATATCAATTAAAAGATTTTGATAGAGATTTGAATAATTATGTGAGTGAGAGAGCGAGTTTGCAATTTTTTTCAATTAAAAAATTATATTAATAAATTTGTGCAAAAACTAATTTGAAAATGATTTCCAATTTGTTTTTCGTATAAAAATTGTGATAAAAAAAATCTTAAAATTGAGACCTTTTGCGAAAGTATAAGACCAAAATTGAAACAAAAAAAGATACAGGATCAAATTGGAAATTGAACAAAAAATATGGAACCAAATTGGCAATTTGGCCTTTTTTTTCTTTTATTTTTGTGTCCGCCCATCAAGGTGGGTCAATGTGAACACGTAGTGGGAATTGTAAGTTTGTTCAACTAAATTGGCGTTTTCCAGCTTTAGGATGCTGAAAAGTGGGATTTTGATTATAATATTAGCCGCGTTAAAGCCTTTAGCCACCTAACCATGTATGACTTGAAGCGTTTACTTCTCCTTCTTGGCTCTCGCCATTTAGACCATCCATCCATGGCCTTCAATGTCTACCATAAGTGGCTATAAAATTAATAATTCGGCAATTATCTAAATGCATCAACATTCTTATTTGATGTCAGCCTTGTCATGTTGCTCGACTTTTTTTTTGGTTAAAAATCTATTTTGATCCCTAATATTTACTTAAAGTTCCATTTTGGTCCTTAATATTTTCTAAAAGTTTCATGACTGGTCTTTAATTATTCAATATGGTTATATCTCTCTCGTTCCAGATCCAAATATGATTAAATCAGAGTTATGAGTTATTTCTTTGCCTAGTTAGAGTTATCAACAAACGAGGTCAAATCAAGTTTTAAAATGAACTGTTTGTTTCATGAATTTTACTATCTCTCTCTCGATTTAAGTCTAAATACAACGAATCGAAGTTACAAATTACTCTTGACAAGTTCTTTCTCTATCCAGTTGGGGTCATTGGCAAACAATGTTAAATAATACTCTGCAAATGAGTTTAGTCAAAGCATCAGTATTAACTTTCGAAGTACTATTTGACCTCATTTGTCAATGGTCACAACTAGACAAATAAAGAACTCGTCAAGAGTAACTTGTAAGTCTGATTTCGTTGCATTTAGACTTGAAACGAGAGCGATATTACCAAATTCATTAAACAAGCAACACATTTTAGACCCAATTTTATGTTCAATCTAAATTTTAACTTCGTTTGTTTACTCTAATTAGGCAAAGCAAGAACTCCTTAAATATAACCCGTAGCTTTGATTCAATCGAAATATGATTATATTCAATTGTTAGAGACGAATGATGAAACTTTTAGAAAACATTAAGATTAAAACAACTAAAAAGATATTAGGGATTAAAACAGAACTTTAGGTAAATATGAGGGATCAAAACAACTTTTTGACCCTTTTCTTTTTATTATGAAAGCGTTAGTATCTAGAGCACTTCCATGTCTAATATTATTAATCAACACTCAAGAGTGTCGACTGTGGAGCAATCTTTAATCATTTTAATAGAATATTCATTAATCTTTTAAATAAAATAAAATAAAGCAAAGAAAAAAGGATTTGTGGACCACTTTTGTACAAAAAGTAGGCAAGAGTAACTTGTGAATCATGATCAACACGATCTACATAATATTTTTTTTTATACTACATTACTATTATTATTAAACGTTCGATGGATCAACATGCACATATATATATATATAAAAAAAAGGTGAACATATATTTTATTTCTTTGAATTTAGGGGGTTATGTAATTAGAAGTTTTTTTTTTTGTTTTTTTGAAAAGGTAATTAGAAGTTCGATAAAATAGCCTTTGCACTTATTGTTTATACAATTGTATAAAATTAGGAGGTGATATAATTTCGATTTTCTAAGTAATTTAATGATAAGAAAAAAAAGATAATTATTTTAACTAATTCAAATTGTATATAAAATCACATTACTAATTGTATACGATGTCAAAATTGCATCATAAAACTATATATATATGTTTCAGTTCTCAATTCAAAACTTTAACTACTCTCTCCAAGTCAAAATGAAAAAAAAAGGGCCAAAAAATATCCAATTTAACCGAAGGAAAAGAAAATGAAGTGACAAATAAGTTGACAATTGTAAATATTTTGTATTTTATCCAGTTAAAATAATAGCCAAAATCACATCATTTTATCATATTATTTAGGTAAAAGTACTTTTGGTACTCCCAACGTATGAGATCATTTTCAGTTATGTCCCTAACGTTCTTTTGTCAATTATACCTCAACGTTTCATATTTGATTCAATTATACCTCAATCCCTAACTAATTACATAATAGTCTAAAATGTTTGTCATTTTTAACAAACAGGTCCTTAGAAGCCATTAACAATCCTTCTTCTCTTACCCTAAAACATCACCACCACACTTCATCATTGTTGTCCACTCTGTCCTCGTTTACGTCAACATGGTTCTTCTTGTCGTCGTCCTCAACTTTCTAGTCTCTCCTAAATTACGACGTTCCCATCCCTCTTCATTCCCTTACAACCGTCTATCTCACTCATCTTCTTTATTTTGCCTCTCTCTCCAAAAGGCTTTTGAAGTTACTTTACTTCTCAATTTCGACGACCACGACGGCATCGCCACCAGAGATTGTGTGTTAACGTCGGGAGCTAGAGTTATTGGTATTTCTACTTGATAAACTGGAAAATGACTGGCACTTACCTAGTTCACCGGAGGGGGCTGCAAGAGCCAAGACTTGAACAAAGACCTGCAAAAGCTTCACAGGGGGGCCCTGCGAAGTGTACTCCGACGCTCAAGTTAGTAAGAGAGTAATCAGGGAGTAAGAGAGTTTGAGTGTGTAAGAAGTAGCTAACCTTGAACTGGTGAAATGGGCTCTATTTATAGAGCAGGGAGGAGAGAGGTGGTCAGCGTGCGGGGCGGACCACGTAGTTGGACACGATCTCCACCAGCGAAGATGGTGGAGGCCGAGATTTGCGGAGCAAGGCAATCGTGGGTGATTGCGCGTTGTGTTTCTAGGCGGGCGCCTAGAGACTGGAGATCGTGGGTGAGCTGGTTCGCAGCCCACGATCTCCCGTAGCGTGGATTGCGGAGCAGGGTGATCGTGGATGGCCACGTGTCATTTTGGGGGACGGGCGCCAAGACCCAGGATGGATCATGACCGCCCCTAAGTGTGTTTAGGGCGCCCGATTGACTCGAGGGCGTCTCGCAAGGCGCGGAGGGGAGAAGAGGCCCGGTGCGAGGGTCGTTTAGGCGTACGCCCAAATAGTGATGTATCACAAGTCCCTCCTTAAAGAAGTCTACGAGCGCGTTCGTCGTACTGTTCCTTAAGGCGAGCGGGGTGACAAATTTGAAGAGAGTGCGATGGGATCCGTGCTTGGGCAGTATATTTGCGTCGATTGGCGAACGCCCAAAATGTGCAGGAGTACTTGTCCCCCGCGCAGAGGAAAGAGTAGGAAATGGCGACCTTCGAAGGGAAAATGGAAAGTCAGTGGATCAGGGCGGGCGGGCAGGTGGTAGGTAGGGTTGTCTTGTCCGGGACACGTGTCGCTACCCGGGAGGCAGAAATTTGAAAAATGAAAAACGCCTCGTATGCCGCGCTCGCAAGGGTATAAAAGGATCAAAGGTTGTGTCTTTTGCACTTTTACACATTCCAGCGATTTGAGGAGAGAGAAGAGAGGAAACCGAAGAGTTCACCCGCCAGAGTTGCAGAAACGTCGCCGGAAAACGGAGAGAAGTGAACGTGAAGGAGAATCGCGCGAGGGAAAGGCTGTCTGGTGAGTTTTTCTGTCGATTTTGTGTTGCATTTCGCTGGATTTCGCTGGGTTAGGGTTAGTATCTGTGAGTCGATGTGTCTTTTCGGTTTTGCTGTTGGTGAGGCCGTCGTGGGTGACGGCGGAAATGGGTGGTTTTTCTGAAAAGAGTGGTTGTTTAGTCGCTGGTTTGTGAGTGAGAGGCAGCGAAAATGGGTGTGGGTAGGGATGGGTTTCTGGGTTTTCTGGGTATTCTGGGTTTTCTGGGGTGGTGTTCATCGAGTTCATACCTTCTGATGAAGGAGTCGTTTGATGTTCTCTGGGTTTTTAAGGCGGTCGCCTCACATGAGTGAGCCGGGCGTCAGTTGTATGGTCATGATGATGTGATTCTTTGTTTGCAGGGTTGCAAGTCAGTTAGGAATTCAAGGCGAGCGCCTCAAATTGTTCAACTTTCAAACTAACACGCAAACGTACTATGTCTTCAGGTACCTCCTAATCCCTTGTATTTTGACTTTTCTGGCAAGTGTTAGAGACCATGGTGGTCATTAGGGAGTTAGGAGAAGGAGAAGAACTGAGTAGTGTTAGTAGTTTTACTACACAGGGCAGTAGCTCTGTAGATTTGGAAGAGGCGCGTCAGTCGCTAGAAGAAACAGTGCAGCGGGCGGCTAGGTTACTAGCCAGGAGAGCGAGTGAGAGGGCGGGCGCTCTTGTTGTCTACAGAGGGGGTATGGATCTGGCGACCTCACCTCCATCAAACGTTGAACAAGATCCAGTAGAGGTGTCGGAGGAGCAAGTGTTGGAGCTCTCCGACTGTTCAGAGGGAGAGCCCCCAATGTTGAGGGAGGAGCCAACGGGTCCCCTGAGTGGTTCGGCGGCCGAGGGGGAGCGCCTGATTATGGCGCGCGACGTGGTGGCGTGGGACGCCGCAGAGGGGTCTGGGAACCCCGAAGTGAGGGCGACCGTGGGGCCGCCAGCAGAGCCTTCCAAATTTGCCAACGTCGAGGATTTGGAGGCGGCCCAAGTGGCGTATTTTGGGCCAGGTACCGGCCGGGAGGGGAGCGGTATGGCCGTCGGCGGGTGGGACGGCAACAATTCTATGTGGTGGACTCATCCGCGTGGGTTCATCGTACACGAAATCTTGTTGCGGGAGTGTGATTCCGACATGCCGTTTACAGATTTCGAGATGGAGGTGCTGAATCACCTCAACTGTTGTCCAGCGCAGTTAGCAGCGAACGCCTGGAGAAGTTTGAAGTTTGTGCAGTACGCTGCGTGGACAGTGGGCAGGGAGCTCACTGTGAGATTGTTTTTGTATTGGTTCTCCGTGAAGCTCGGGGACAACGGGCGGGTGAACCTCCAGAGGAAGGGGGGTGCTCTACATGGGTTTCCAGCCAGTATAAGCAACTGGAAGAACTGGAAAGACATGTATTTCCCCGTAGTGTGCAACCACTTTGAGCGCCCGTGGTGGGTGAGGGAAGAGGACGGACGCCCGGTATTTCCAGTGGCGTGGTCGGACGCCATCACGAGGACTAGCCCTATTAAGAGAGGGCATTTGAGCGAGGAGGAGCGGCGGACGGATAGGCTGCTAACCTCGTTTTACAAAAACTATGAACAGACATGTAATATTTTAACTAACACTAACATTTACATTCTTTTTGCATGTGTTTTGGATGGTTTGTTCTGCGTCTAACAAGTGTTATTGGTTTGCA